>JABXWE010007009.1:0-65794 GCA_014611495.1 Limonius californicus
ATAAACATAAAATATCAGGAAGACAATATTATATGGTATTATTAACTTCATAGCATAGAGAGAAATATAACAATATACTTAGCGTATTTTGTACGTAAAAAAACTAATTGTGGCCCATTCCGCGCCCTAATATCTTACTACTAACGCTAATAAAATAGAAATTACAACAATACATTTGCAAAATATTTCAAAATGTATGCGTTGCTAGAAAGAAGGACAAGTATAAGCTATAATGTTTTAGTAAACCTTCCAACGTGTCGGTGACAGCAGATATCTAAGCTAAATTTTTATTTTTATCATGCGATTCTTCAAACTCCTGGCGATAGGGGAATGGAAATTACAACAATAAATTCTCAGAATATCGCAAAACGTGTACAAGCCTACAAGTCCAGTTAGAAGCCACAAATTTAAAGCAGAGCGCCTTTAAATAGTAATGGCAGCGTTAGTAAAATTAGGACGATAAATTCTTAGATTATTTTAAAACGTTAATGTCGTTAAGCAAAGTTAGAAATAAAATACCTTATGCACACTTGCTTGAAATATTGATGGCAACAGATATCTAAACCAGATACTTATTTTCTATCGTGCTATTCTTTTGATTGTCAGTAGAACTTGTATTAAAATGGCAACGATAAATACTCAGATTATTGCAAAGCATTTGTAAAAGTTAGGCGGCCCAACTAATATGGAGACTCTTTTAACATCTGCATGGTAACATACATCTAACCCAAATATTTATTCTTGCATCATATGATTCCTCGGAAAATCAGTGTTATTAGAATTTGAAATTATAACAAGGGTACTAAGGATATTACAGAATTGCGTAACGACCGACAGCATGCAGACTGTATAAAAGTACTGTTAGAAGAATACTTAAATGATTATTTTTATTAACCGATTCTTCTAACTGTCTGTGTGAGTAGAAGAAAAATTGAAATTACAAAAATGAAGATTAAACTCCGGAAAAATATAAGTACAGTTAGAAACAACAAATATAATGCGGACTTTATCAAAGTACTGAAAGGAGCCGACGTAAGTATTTATTTCTGGATTATATAAATTTCTTGACCGTCCGTTGTAGTACGACATAAATTACACAAAATAATTAAAAAAGTGTGTACAATACACTTACAGTTAGACACGGCCGACAGTATGCAGACTACATAAAAGTAGTGATAGAATCATATTTAAATGATTATTTTTATTAAACGATTCTCCTAACTGTCTGTATGAGTAGAAGAAGAATTGAAATCACAACAATGAAGATTAAACTGTGGAAAAACATAAGTACAATTAGGAACAGCAAATATAATGCGGACTTTATCAAAGTACTGAAAGGAGCCGACGAAAGTATTTATACTGGATTATACAATTTTCTTGACTGTCCGTTGTAGTACGACATAAATTACACAAAATAATTATAAAAGGTGTGTACAGTACAATTACAGTTAGAAACGGCCGACAGTATGCAGACTACATAAAAGTACTGATAGAATCATACTTAAATGATTATTTTTTAAACGATTCTCCTAACTGTCTATGTGAGTAAAGGAAAAATTGAAATTACAACAAAGAAGATTTTTACAAAAGTGTGGAAAAATGCAAGTACGGTTGGAAACCGCAAATCTAATGCGGATCTTATCAAAGTACTGATGGTAACAGACTCGAATGTTTATTTTTATGTCATGAAATTCACCTTACTGTCAATATTAGTGGTATAAATTACAATTACAGCAACGAATTCTAAGATAAATGTGTTCAAAACACAAATACGGAAGACTGTATCAATATACTAATGGAAGCTTATCCAAATGATTATACTTTTTTATTACACGATTTTACTGACTACCTGTGCTAGTAGGACAAGAATAGAAATTACAACAAGGATTTTTTTAATTATTACAAAATGTTAGTATAACTACAAGTACATTTAGAAGTTATGCAGACTATATTTTTTTATTCGTTCATACTACCCCTCCCTCGCCGTCGAAACCGCTTTCGCATTACTTCAGGGAGAGGCGTCCCTTACATACTAGCCATTGATGTAACATGCACCCTAAACTTAATTTAGTGAAATACGGTCGCCTCAGCCGGGGTTCGACCACGCGGCCAATTTTCCTGGTCCTAATTTTAGTAGAAATTGCAGTAATATATTCCTAGGATTTTAAAAATGTTTATTAGAGTCCAATTAAATTAAAAACCACCAATTTTTGAAACCTTCTTGGAAAAACTAGTGGCCGCAGGCAACTAAGACAAATTAATACGTTATATTATATTATTCTTTGAATCAACATGATTAGTGGACTGGAAATTATAACAATAAATTCCCAAACTGAATGTAAAAAGTCCTGCTGAAACCAGTATTTTTGCAAGCTTGCAACAAGTTTTTATTCTTTATATGAAAGTTCTTGAAACTACCAACAAATGCCTGCAAAAAGAAAATAGAATACATTACCATAATATTTATCAAAAAATGTGAGTCTATTCTTTTATGTAATATTGGCGATAGTAGATAGCTGACGGTATAGTCGGACTACTAGCAGAATTATTAATACAGCGGAAATTATTAGGAATATCAAATTACTAGTTGTATAACAGCTTCACTGAGTAAGTTTGTAGATTTTATCAAAAGCTTTAATGTTCTATGTATAGTTAACCCTAAGGCTTAAGTGGTGCCCCATTTGCAGTAATGCCGAAATAGAAATGGCAACGTTAAAAATAAATCAAACATACTACATGTTTTCACTACACCGAGGTTGCTTTTAAAATAGCAACAAACTGTTGTAATTTAGTACGTTTCTACCAACAAGATGGAGTACCTACTATTATTTTTACAACATAAACTCCAATAAAAACCCAACGAAGATTTGTCATTGTAGCACATAATTAACACGAAACTTCCTCGCTATTTATCTGTCTAGTCCTCATATGGCAAATGCCACTCAGCGATAAATCCCAGGGCGCCATAAGTGTCAATTCCTTTACCAAAGATGTCTAAATAGTCTACTAGCAAAGTACTTCAAGTAAGCACGAACCTTTGAATTTCTTATATTTAAACGTTCGCGTGTCGGTGTACTCCAACTCTCCCGAATTAAGAATTTAACTTTGGAGACACAAAAGCACCATGGAATAGCAAGAAATTTAGGGCAACATAAACCGAATGTGGTCGCTTACGTAACAATAAGGACAGGTGTTGGTGCCAGTTTTTAAACGGGTTAAGGAATTTTCGGTGTCGTTAACCTGTCCCTCTTAAATCTTGCACTTCTGATTTGAGAATCTCTCCGCGAAAGCTCGGCTCCAAAATAATTCAAAATCGATTTAAATTGCTTGTTTGGGGATTTTTGCCCATAAACTATTTCCTCTTCTAACATGGTAGCCAGAAATGTTAGAATTTACTGGTAAAGGAAATTGGCCATTTGAAAATTTTGTTCAATTAACTGATTTCTTCCATAATTAAAGCTGAAGGTTGAATACCATAAATGAGTCTCTGTATGGTTTTGCGGTTTAATAGCGGAAATGTCAGTTTTTTGGGTCTACTTTGAATTTGCTGTATGTATTTCCGATTTGCCAAACCAGTGACGTACATCTATATGTATTACATAATTAATATTCCTCTTAAAACACTTCATAAGAAGCTGATTCTTAAGGTCAGCTTAAAATTGATTTTTTCTTGTAATTTCCAAGAAGGCCCATAATTTTGATTTTTTTTTAATGGTACGCTTCTGGCGAGCTCTTGTGTAATGTCAAGCTATGCTCTAGGTGTCATTAATTTATTATAATTGGTAAAGCAGCTTTCAGCAGCAATTCTAAAAGTGACACCATAAAATCCAGTTTTCTAATTAAGAAAAAATAATGTTCCAGAAATACATCTACATAAATTCAATGAAATATGACTAAAAACGAAATTTTTTCACTAATAGACCACACAACGAACAGAATGGGTATAGTTTACGACACCTATGGAATTTTTACGGTCCATCGGAAAAACAAAGCTAGCGTGTAGCTGTACTACCAATAAATATATCGTTATAACTTCTAGTAGTTCGAATAGCTTAATTATATGTGCATATTTTAACTGACTATTAGCGCTGGAGGGCCGTTAGGAGTTGATTTTGGCGCCGTTGCACAAAACAGTTGTTTTGTTAACCAACAAAGGTAAATATCGCAACTTAATGAATATTGAAAGCGCATTCTTAAAGTTCAGCACTTCTGTTCGGCCCCAATGAAGCAATCAATTGTTTAAGTCGTCCTCCTTATAAGGGTCTGTGCCGAAAGATGATGTCTCATTTGGGTTTTACAAGTAACCTGTTTGAAAATCTGCAGTAGGCCTTTTTAAATCACTATCCGTCAGAAGGAAATTAAAGCCCAGCTGTAAAAATTTAAACAGCAGCTTTTAATTCTCTGCTGCCGTTAAATCCGTTTTGCGAACACTACAAATCGTAAAATAGATTGCTGGAGGTTGTGCAACATGTACGAGAATTTAGTATCGTTTGGCTATCCACGTGAGAACAAAAAGTATCTAGAAGGCCGAGCTGGTTTATTTCTAGGACTAGTTACACATTAACGAACAACTTCCTGGCTTTGGTTTAGAAAATGATAGTTTAGAAAGGTAGGAAAATAGCAAAAAATGATATAAACGTCGACTGAAACTATGCAGGCTTATTAATTAAAATTTAAAAAAGTCAATAACGATTGTGAAGTATTTATTAAGATCTAAAAATATAAAGTATTGCAGAAAGTGAAAGAACTTGTACAGCTACCGCTAACTCTCCAACTGAAAAATATACGATAACCAGTTAAATACTGCTAAATTAAAGCGAATCAACCGAAATTGAGTTCCGAGTTGTAGTTAATTTGAAATTAGTTGTGCAGTATACACTGTGAAGTACCAGAAAATTTCACTAGTTAGCAACAAAAGTCTGCTTATTATAATTTTCCAAGCGTAAGTGCATTGAAACCCTAAAATTTACTGAAACCTAGTAAACCATAACTTTACACTGAAACTAAGTTGCGTAAATCCTATGCTGCGAAGCTACAAGAAATTTTAAGGCATGCAAAACACGTAAACTGTCAGCAAGAAGATGCGTTTTAAACTGCTGAAATTTTCAGAAAATTACTGAAACTTATTGTTATTTATAAACTATTTTCAATAAATTTCGCTATACATTAACAAACTTGCTATCTGAAGATATCTATGTAAACTTTAAAGGTTAATCGGACTGCTGAAATTCTCTTGAAATTTGCCATAAAGATTGAGCCATGTTTAATTCCAGTACAGATTCTGCGCTACTGAGTACAGCAGGGTACGTGAAGTGACGATTACGATTTACCAAAACGCATAAATTCAGGTAGAATTTCACGGGGTTCAACTACTTAAATATTCTGCCCCAACAAAATGTAGCTCGAATACATTAAAGTAAGTAGATTCTACACTATAGAGTTCAGTAAATAAAAAAAAAACCAGGCGAAATACTCCAGACTCATAACGATGTTGAAATTACGTGTATTGAAAGTCTCCTTTTAAGTCTGTTTAAACCAATTTCCTATATTTTATGTTGTAAAGTTCCATTTTCTAAAGTTTCTGAAACTCTGCAATAGTAAAGTTTGAGATAATTCTCTAAAACTCATCCAAAGTCTAGCCTTAGCACGCTGAAGCGTATTCGAAGCGATTACGTAGATGCTAGGCTGTAGAGTTGAGTCAATTTCAGTGTTCTTCGACGAACTCTAAACAAAAATTCCAACGGAAATTTTCAACTCGAGCTTGCCGAATGCTCTAGTTTGTAGAAATTAACACTATTTTAGCAACATAGGGAAGTTGCATGGTTTCCACATGGTAGAGTTTGAGAGAATTCTCTAAAACCAACCAAAATTTAACCTTAACACGCTGAAGCGTATTCGAAGCATTTGCGTAGATGCTAGGCGGTAGAGTTGAATAAATTTCAGCGTACTTCGAGAACCTCTAAACAAAAATACCAACGGAAATTGTAAACTCGAGCTCGCTTAATTCTCCAGTTTGTAGAAATTAACAATATTTTGGCAACATAGAGAAGTTGTATGGTTTTCATATTATGGAGTTTCAGAGAATTCTACAAAACCAACCAAAATCTAGCCTTAACACGCTGAAGCGTATTCGAAGCGGTTGGGTGGATGCTAGGCTGTAGAGTTGAGTCAATTTCAGCGTTCTTCGAGGAACTCTAAATAAAAATACCAACGGAAATTTTCAACTCGAGCTTGCAGAATGCTCCTGTTTGTAGAAATTAACACTATTTTAGCAACATAGGAAAGTTCCATAGTATCCACATGGTAGAGTTTCAGAGAATTCTCTAAAACCAACCAAAATCGAGCTTTAACACGCTGAAGCGTATTCGAAGCATTTGCGTAGAGGCTAGGCTGCAGAGTTGAATAAATTTCAGCGTTCTTAGAGAAACTCTAAACAAAAATACCAGCGAAAATTTTCAACTCGAGCTCGCGAAATACTTCAGTTTGTAGAAATTTACAAAATTTTACCAACATAGAGAAGTTGTATGGTTTCCAGATTATGGAGTTTCAAAGAATTCTACAAAACCAACCAAAATCTAGCCTTAACACGCTGAAGCGTACTCGAAGCGATTGGGTAGAAGCTAGGTTGTAGAGTTAAATAAAAATCAGCGTTCTTCGAGAAACTCTAAACAAAAATGCCAGCGGAAATTTTCAACCCCAGCTTGCATAACGCTCCAGTTTGTAGAAATTAACACTATTTTAGCAACGTAGGGAAGTTGCATGGTTTCCACATGGTGGAGTTTCAGAGAATTCTCTAAAACCAACCAAAATTTAGCCTTAACACGCTGAAGCGTATTCGAAGTATTTGCGTAGATGCTAGGCGGTAGAGTTGAATAAATTTCAACGTTCTTCGAGAACCTCTGAACAAAAATACCAGCGGAAATTTTCAACTCGCGCTCGCGAAATGCTCCAGTTTGTACAAATTTACAAAATTTTAGCAACATAGAGAAGTTGTATGGTTTCCAGATTATGGAGTTTCAGAGAATTCTCTAAAACCAACCAAAATCTAGCCTTAACACGCTGAAGCGTATTCGAAGCGGTTGCGTGGATGCTAGACTGTAGAGTTGAGTCAATTTCAGCCATCTTCGAGGAAACCTAAACAAAAATACCAGCGGAAATTTTCAACTCGAGCTTGCAGCATGCTCCAGTTTGTAGAAATTAACAATATTTTAGCAACATAGGGAAGTTCCATGGTTTCCACATGGTAGAGTTTCAGTGAATTCTCTAAAACCAACCAAAATCGAGCCTTAACACGCTGAAGCGAATTTGAAGCATTTGCGTAGATGCTATGCTGTAGAGTTAAATAAATTTCAGCGTTCTTAGAGAAACTCTAAACAAAAATACCAGCGGAAATTTTCAACTCGAGTCCGCGTAATTTTCCAGTTTGTAGAAATTAACAATATTTTGGCAACATAGAGAAGTTTTATGGTTTCTATATTATGGAGTTTCATAGAATTCTATAAAACCAACCAAAATCTAGCCGTAACACGCTGAAGCGTGTTCGAAGCGATTGCGTAGATGCTAGGCTGCAGAGTATAGTCAATTTCAGCGTTCTTCGACGAACTCTAAACAAAAGTATCAGCAGCAATTTTCAACTCGTGCTTGGGGAATGCACCAGTTTGTAGAAATTAACAATAGTTTAGCAACATAGCGAAGCCGCATGGTAGGTTTCAGAGAATTCTCTAATCCAACCAAAATCTAGCCTTAACGCGACGAAGCGTATTTGAAGCAATTGCGTAAATGCTAGGCTGTAGAGTTAAGTGAATTTCAGAGTTCTTCGGGATCTCTAAACAAAAATACTAGCGTAAATACGTCGGATTCGTCTACATCTAAACTAACGTTAATTAGTGTCAAATTTCGTGAAATATACGGAAATTATCTGTTTAACTTAATGTGCGCTATTTTCAACTCGACCTCGCGGAATGCTCCAGTTTGTAGATATTAACTTTTACTTCGTAGGGAAGTTGCATGGTTTATATATTGTAGAGTTTCAGACAATATCCAGAAACTCGCCACAATCTACGTGTAAAACACTAAAGCATATTCGCAGTAGTTGCCTAGATTTAGGCTGTAGAGCTGCGTAAATTTCAGCATTCTTCGGAGAGCTATTAACAAAAACACCACAGGAAATACATCAGATTCGTAGTAAGAGGGCAAAAATTTCGTGAACTATACTATAATTTTCTGTTATATATTTTATGCTGTAGAAATTAATCAATTTTCAGCGTATATTCAGGGACCATGACTAGTCCAATTTGTTGAAGTCAACGTTATTTTAGCAGCTTAGAGAAGTTGCGTAGTTTTCATAGTGTAGAGTTTCAAATTCACTACAATCTAGCTTGATCACTATAGAGCCTATTCTGAACTGTTGTCTAGTTTCTAGGCTGTCGAATTGAGTAAATTTCAGCGTTCTTTAGGCAACTCTTATTAAAAATTCCTGCCGAAATACACCGAATTTGCTTAAACTAACGCGAAATCTTCTGAAAGTGTCTGTTTTACTTAAAGTGTGTTCAATTAAATTTCCTATATTGTACGCTGGAGAGGTTCAACAATTTTCAGCGTATACAAGCGAACCATATCGAAACTCACAATATCGCCTCGAGCTCAATATAACTGAAACGCTATAGTTTGTGGAAATCAATAATATTTAAACAACTTAAAGAAATTTCTATACGGTTTTAGAAAATTTCCTGAAACTCGCCACAATCTAGCACTGACATGCTAAAGCATATTCGAAGCAGGTGCCTAGATTCTAGGTTGTAGAGTTGAGTAAATTTTAACGTTCTTCGAAAAACTTTTAGCAAAAATACCAGCGGAAATACGTCAGATACGTCTTAACTAACGTTATTGAACGTGGTGAAATTTTGTAACGTATGCTGAATTTTTCTGTTTACTTAGAGTTTGCGGAAGTCAATTTCCTATATTCTATGCTGTAGGAACAAATGTTCAACAATTTTCAGCGCATAAATGCGCACATGGCGAAACACATATAATCAACTTCAGTTCAATATATGAGAAATACTCCAATTTGTTGAAATCAACAAAGCTCTAGCGTAGTTACGTAGTTTCTGTAATGTAAAGTTTCACGAAATTTCAGCGTACGTGGGTCCTTTAACAAAAACTATGCCGAATATGAATACAATTTATCGACATGACTGATAACTCAGAAGATAAGCCTAAGCTGAAAACAATCTGATCACTCTAATTAGTGACTGGTGAAATTTGGCCTCACGTTTAGATTCACATCAAAATTAAATTGAGTAGAATTTCACCAAATTTCAGCATACCGTAACGGTTTGTTTTATCGAAAATCTACTGCAATTTTGAATCGATGCTTATTTAAACACATTTTAGTAGAGTTTCGCCGAACATTGCTAGGACCCAAAAATATTGTGCTCTTTTTAGATGAGTAAGTTTAACCAAAGTTAACCTCAGAAGTTAAGTGAAGTCTACTGAAAGTTAGCAGCAAGTCTTATGTAGAGCCAACTAACTAGAATTTCATTGCGCTCCAATGATCCGTAACAATAAATTTCTTAAAACTCTACATATCCGCCTAAATTTACTTAACTCCTGCATTTACCTTACGTTTACTGAAATTTATTTTCCTGTTAGACTTGTATATAAACAGAATGGAGATTTTAATTAAATCATCAATCTAATAGAGTAGCCTAAACTGAAACAAAATCAACTATGGAAAATGTCTGAAACCAAATAAAAAGTAGCAAGAACACTGAAACTGGCTTAAACACAATATTTTCGAGTGACATCGAAAGTGTATCAACAGATTACTGCACTATTCAACAGAAATGCATAACTTAGATTAAGCTGAAACATATTTAAATCGAACTGTGTAAACTGTTCCCATATGGAAGCATACGGCAATGGTCTGTAACAAAAAATAATACTCACTGTATGTCTATAAATCTAAATAAATTTGCTTCTAAATATAGTTGAAATTTATTTAAGCAGAATTATGTAGGTTCACCCTAACTCACTGGCCTATATTAAAGGATTACAGCAGAATAATTTGCTGAAATCTATTGGATTTCCTTAAAAGGGCTACTAAAAACTGTGGACGATCAATAAGCTATGATAAAATTATATTTAATACCCAATTTTATACGGTACAACTGAATTTCAGCATATATCAATGTGGTATGACAACAACAATTCTGAAATGTAGTTAAACCGTCTTAAAACAAAAGCAAATACAACGACTAAAATGTAGTAAAAATTGATATGATAACTATAGCATTTAAAAGCCCAATTGGATACTTTCAATATCGTTTAAGTTAGCTAAAATCTGCTATATTTTATTGATTTAAAACGTCAAGAACTGGAAACATTGAATTTTTTATTCATTTAATAAAAATTGTGTGATAGAACGAATATAGTCTTAATCAGCAAAAGTATTGCTGAAAATTTGCTACATCGCTAGCTGCTGATGGATTTCAAAGCACTGCTAGGAAAGATCTACCGAAACCTTTACTTTTCTGAACTCAAGGATCTTCCATTTAATACCACAAAACTCTATTCAAAATTGAAACTGTATAGTTTCAGTGGGTTTTCGTATAAATCTCCATGGTGTCAGCAAAAATTCAGTAGATGTTAGCAATTCGTTACAGTTTTATATCTCACACTTGTAATGGCAATTCTTATACTTATACTTAATATTTGACCTGAATTCAATGAATAATAATAATAATTTACAACAATATATTGTTGACGAATTCTGTATATATAAAATGAGAAGAAAACCTAATACAGAATAATCAATTCAAGCTGTTTAATAATATACAAGATAATCTAAAATAATTTCCGAGTTCGTCGCTTATCATGCGTTGAAATCTCCAACAGTTTTCTGTTTTCCGTACATCATTTAACTAAATTTACTTAGTTAAGGTAGATTGAGTTGATTAAATTAATTTGCTGAGTTTATGTTGTAATATTTAATTTTCGTAAACAATTCGATCCCAAGCAAAGCTTTTTAGGTATTCGGATACACATCAAAATGATAAATTAATCCAAAATTTTAATAAGTAAAAATAAGAGGTTTACTCCAATTAAGCAAATTCTTCGAAATTTAAAATCCAAAGAATCCGACAAACACGTCCGAGCGCTCTTCGACTCCAGTCCGGAGAGAAGACGATGACCGCACAACTTAGCTATTCGTTTAACAGTGTATGGCAACAAAATTGAAGCAAGGTTCACAAAAACAATGAATCTGGACCAATAGCGATGTGGAATCGAGACAGGTGGCAGCCGTAAGATTCCTGCTCCGGCGTTCATAATCACTCCACTCGGCCAGCTCGGTTTTACATCTATACATCAACATTACCCAACAACTCTACCTGCTGTCCCTGATGATGCCGAGAAGCAAAGCAACAAAAAACCACTCTTGTTTCATTCACGCCACTCTTTCATTGTGTCTTCTGTTGCTTTAATTCCAATTTTAAAACAAGTTGCACTTGTTGGACGGCGTAATTTAGGAATATCACAAAGACGGCTTTTGATGGGCGCCGTTGCAGCGAGAGTATGCGGAAGAATTGAGCTAATGATGATTTAGATTTTAGATTCCAGTTATTCTAAACAAATAACAAGCGTAGAAGAAGGCTAAGCAGTTTTTGATAAAGTTCTATAACTTACATCAATATCTTTAGAACTGCACAGAATCTAATTTGTATGGAAAAAAGTTGTTATGACCTGCAAGCCAATTTATAAAAATTAACTCGAACATATCATTTTACTTTAATAACGAAAAACTCTGGAATTATATTATGATGGGATTGCTCCACCTATCCATTAAGCTGCGGGTTGAGAAAAGAGAAACATCATTCTTAAGTTAATATTTAAAATTCTTTTAGAACAAATTGCGATTCCCTCCATCATGCATCACTTTTTCTAATAGATTCTAATTGACAAATTACAATTTTTTTTATGTGGTAATCTAGCAAACTATATTTAAGTTTTTGCGACAGTATCTATTATTAAAAAATTCTTCTGGTTTTTGCTTAACCTAAGGAACGGGAGGTATGTCATGTCCCTCGAAATATATAATTTAACTTGAAATTTGTCACAGAGTCTAATTTAGTTAGCAAACAAATCTGAGGAAATGTAATTTATGTGTAGAACAAAAAAATGTTTCTTTTTTCGAAGGATCCCATTAAATCACCCTGTATATTTCGAAGTTATTATATCTGCTGGTGGTTTTAATACAGCACTCTGAAGAAAGGTCTACTGTTTTATTCTTCTTAACCTCTCTATAAGTATTATTTTTTCTGGAAATCCCTGTATATTTCTATATTAAAACATTCTCTGAAACTTCTCCTATTTTATATAGACACCGTGGATTGTCATCCTCGGTTTGAAATGGAACAGCCTGTTGCTTGTATTTGTACAATACTAGATTGCTTCCCCCCATGTTTTATTTTTCTTCTTCTTACAGTGCCATACAAAAAAAGTGTAAGCGACGAACATGCACTGGAAAATGTACGTTCACTGTAGTAGGGAAATGTGTTCGGTGTGGTAGTTTCCTATTGCTTTCCACACAGGAACATTCTGTATTGAGGGTGTATATTATTTGTGTCTACTGTCCACAGTCGACCACTCCAGATGGAATCGTTAATTCTAACGCAACGACTGATGGCTTCACCTGGTTGAGTATCGACCATTAGTGATGGGAATTGTATTAAAAAAGCGTATCCTCACAAGGATCCGAACCCGAACACCTTATTATTTTTAGGAGATAAAAAATGCATTAGAAAATAATAAACTACCCATGGGGAAAATGGCTTTCATGAGTAGACTGGGAATATATAACATTATGCAAATTTACATTTCTTAGGCGGTAGGAGATGTATTTTAAGGAATAAAATGCTATTCAGAAATGTTTTCGTATCCCTCAATAGATAGCAAAAATAACAATTATATAAATTTGCCCTTTTTAAAGCATGAAAAGTGCATTCCGATGGTTAATAATATCCGGCAATAAGGTACGAAAAATAAAATGTTTACAAATACTTACCGTTTAGGGAATGGAACATGCATTTATAGAGTTAAAATTTAGATAGCATAACTTTAAAATATTTTTCAATATAAGATTTTTGGAATAAACGATTGCAGTGCATATAATATATAATTAGTACACAAATTAATACTTTTATGCGGTTGGCTGCACATTTTAAGGGCTCGAATAAGCTTAAACTTAATTTATCTGAGGAGGTAAACACTACCAAAAATATTACGAAAGTTAAAGTATTCAGGATGAGGTAATTTAACCCCTAAATTACATAGTAAATATTTGCTAATTTGGTACTATACGGATATACGGCGCTTAAACGTTCTTTGCATTAATTTACTAAAATTTAAATAGCTGTTTTGTCTCTTGGCCGATTTTGAGAAACTTAGAAGTTTTAGAATGCTTTCATTCCAAGCTTAATTTTCAGTGTGGAAAACTGTACAATTGACTGTAAAAAGTGCACGAAATCTGACCCAGAAGTGAAGAATTTGTAGATTAGGACATATCTTAAGGGACCTCGATGGGGCAGTGCGAATACGCGCTGTCAGTAGAGGTCACACTGAAATGTAGTCGGATCGGATGCATGGTCAAACCCCGGCTGCGGCGACAGTATTTCATTTAATTAAGCTTAGGGTGTATGTTGCATGAATGGCTAGTATGTAAGGGAGGCCCGCACCCCCCCCCTGAAGTAATGCGAACGGTAGCATGAATGAATGAAAAACAAAAAAAGATTGGGGCATAACTTGAAGACGAGATCGTTAACCTGAGTGTTTTTGCTGCTTTTACACTCGCATTCCGTTTAGAAAAAGGATCAATTTTTTTCGAAAATGTAATATTTAAAGAATTATTTAAAGAATTATTTAAATGAGTTGCGAATGAAAACGACAATTTATATACATACACCTAATTTACATTTTTTTACACAGTGTCTCTTCTGAGCCATATTTGGTCCTTTTACAAACAATTGTACATTTTCTTCAATGAAAATGAAGTTTGGACTGTTAGCTTTCCAAAACAGCGAAGTTTATCAAAATGGGAAAAGAAACAAGAAAGTTATTTACGTTTTAGTGAACAGATTAAAAAAAAATTTGAAACTTCATACCTCCGTAACGTTGCCGAATTTAAAAAAGATTACTAGGTAATTTAGGTGTTAAATATCCTCAGCTACAGTGGTTAAAGGTTTCCGCACATGTTTAGAATCACCCTGTATATTAGACGTAATGGTAGCTTTAACATAATTGACTTCAATGGGGTGTTCATCACGTCTACTATCATTAGCAATGTTACAATGAATGATTTCAACCTCATTCTAGCTGTCGCTAAGGGCCTTAGGATTAAGATCGCAGTTACCAAATTTTAAACATCATTGAGACAATTTTTAATATAATTGACATAATTAGGGCAAGAGAAAAATTATTTATACGAGCATTAAATTATTAAGAGGTGGAACCTATATTTTCGCTATGCGTTTTGTATGTTGCAAACAACTAAACTTAAACAAGGGGGTAGACAATGCATTTGCAGTGACAAAATGCTCACTGTTGTAGTTTCAACATAATGTCCTAAACTCGGCAGATAAAAATATTCCTTTTGCCAATATTACAATTTACTTTCGGCTTAGACCGCGTCGTCATTTGGGAACTACACCCAGCATTATCAGGTAAGGACCGACCTGTAGCTTGTCTGCCTTTACAAGCATTTGCTCTAGAAGTTTGAGCAATATTTGTTTGTAGGCCCTGCCTGCCCAAACGGGGCCGTGTACTTAGATTATTCAAACCTTGGGGTGGACAAGGATTTGATCTTAATGTATTTTGTTTGCCAGCACAATAAAATTCAATCGGCTTATGCCTGTTAGCTGTTTGTGGACCCATAACGTTTCGCAAGACATTGCAGCTTGCACCTTTAGAGTGAATAGAACGCTGAACTCAAATCCGGGAAGCGGATGTATTTAAAACTCTTTGAGCCACTCGGGCAGAACGACAGAGTTCTGGTTGGCTGTCACCGTTGTGCAAAGACGATTCCGGCGGAGCGTGATCGTGTGATCGATGATGCTTAGGAGTCCTTAGAGGATAAATTACTGGAGTCCAAGCTTTACTGAGTCTAAAACCACCCTCCCTGTTGTTTCTCAATTTCAATTGCTTCACGTACACGCGGGAACTCATGAGGTATTTTAGCGGTACCCGTCAAAGTCCATCTTACGCCCAGTTAAAGCAGTATGTTCAGCCACCGCAGATTTTGTGATGCGTTTTGTTTGTAATTACCTTTGTGCTCTCGCAATCTTAACTCAATGGAAGAACCAGTTTGTCCGATGTAGTTTGAGCCACAAGAGCAAGGGATATTGTAGATCCAGGATGATTTTAAGTTTGATATATGATCCTTTGCGGATCTAAAACCGTTTCCCAAAGTTTCATTAGTCCTATAGACTGTCTTCATGCTGTACCTTCTAAGAACGTGCCCAAGTAGTGACTTTATAAGTTGATTATTTATTATTTTTTATTATTATATATTAGGTATTATTGTCCTGGCAAACAAAATACATTAAGATCAAATCCTTGTCCGTCCCAAGGTTTAAATAATCTAAGCACACGGTCCTGTTTAGGCAGACAGGGCCTACGAACAAATATTGCTCAAACTTCTAGAGCAAATGCTTGTAAAGGCGGACAAGCTACTGGTCGGTTCTTACCTGATAATGCTGGGTGTGGTTCCTAAAAGACGACGCGGTCTAAACCGAAAGTAAATTGTAATACTGACAGTTTGAGAAACCGCGAAAGCCTCAAAGAATAATATGCCTTTCGTTTTAATCTGTTATTCGTCTGACGAGCTCGTGCCCAGCTCTCGTAGGGATCACACGTGAATACACTGCGTTCCACGAAAGTAGCAAGAACCTTTTTGAAGTTACTAAGTTTCGGAATACGGACTAAAACAAAGCAGTTAATTAGATCAGATCAGGTTAGTTCAGATTAAGCAGTTTCCAAAAAAAGCGCAAATAAGTTTATTCAGGGGGAAATGGGAAAAACCGCGCGTAGGACAAGTTTTAAAACCAAATGTTCAAATTAAATTATGTATACAAATTACTGTCTTTTATTTTCTTTTAAGCAAGTCAGCTCATTAGGTTGTGCAAATAATCAATGGTAGTCGCAAATTGGATCTTTTAGTAGCGCTAGGGTAAATTCAGGCAGTACTGGGTTTTAACAAATAAAAGCGGTCGTGAAATAGAAGGAAGGCGCTCCTGCTCGAAAGAATCCAACAAGTGTTGGGCTAAAAATAGGAATTTGGGTAGATCGGAGTACAGTGCGCGCATAAGTTACTAAGAATAATTCAAATACGTCAGTTGTTAAATAAATTCTCGAAATTTACCATAGCTTTTACTTGGGCGCATCTCCACAGATTAATAGGGCAGATAGTTTAGCGGTTTAAACTTTAGTTCCTTTTTTTACGCATTGGTTGACCCATTCATTTTGTTTAGCTCATTAGTTCACTTTACTAAACTTAGTGTGTATAGTTTTGCTTAAATATTAACAGGTCAGCTAGATTAGTGGTTTAATCTCAACTGATGCATTTATTTATTTCAGTTTAGATAACCAATCCATTCTTTTGTTGCTAGTAAGTTTTTATTCAATTGAAATCATTGTTATTAAGCGTGTAGGAACCACATGAAATTACGCTACTAAAAATCGATTTATTTATCCAAAGTTTATAGCTAGAAAAGGTAGTGGTGATGGAAAATACTCTGCTGGTGAGTTATTAACAAGAATTTATTAAAATAATAATAATAATAATAATAATAATTTATAACTTCAAATAGAAGAAAAAGACCTACTGAATTGCGTTAGTGGATTCATGTATGTCGTCTAGTTGATTAGCATTACTTTCTTAAAAGTTCATTCACAAAGATTAGGAAAGGTGGGGTAGCGATTTAAAACTGTATCTGACTTAATTTTCCATTAGGCAACTCATATTTTGGCTTACTCCACTAGTGATAGTTAGCTAAATCGCTTTTCTATACGTTACAAGATCTTCTGAATAAGCATTCCAGTCGTACGGACTGCGCGTATAAGACGAGAGTGCGCACGGACCTTGGGCGGTTTAGGACAAAACAATTTAGTGCGAAGTGCACGAGAATTATTCAGGGGGAAAGGACCAAGGGGGAGGACTGAGGGAGTACCAACGATCAACGGAACCAGCGACCAACTCCTACTGCTGCTGATGCTGGGCTGCTGGTTCGGCTCGATAGGCGGACCGATCAAAGGGGACAAGGCGGAGGTCAGCAAGCAAACAACGAAGAAACCAGCAAAACGAGGGCGAGAGGAGGAGAACAGCTAAGTGATCAAGCAGTCTAGTATTGTAGTCTAGTCGAATCTAATAGATATTATAACGGTCCGGGTGCGTACTCAAAATCCCATTGATGCGTAACTTACTAACTACCCGGTGTTGCAACAGCGGTGCCTTGCGGTATACATTGCAGGCATGCTAACGTTGTGCAATGTCCCACCCGATCCCGCCCTATCCCGGAAATTCCTACCCACCTTACTGGCATGGGGTGGGCCTGGCGTATCCAGGATCGACTCTCGAGTCAGCTCCATGTCAGATGATGATGATGATGATGATGATGATGATGATGATGATTTGTTTTAATCTGTTATTCGTCTGACGATAATTCTAGCGGTCTTATAGGTGTGCTGATGTTATTTATTGTTTAGTATTATTATGGTCCGCATCTTCGCCAGAATTGAAAAGCGCCATTCAGCAGCGGTAACTCTACAAATGACTGTTTACATTTAATATAAAGATAAAAATTGTTTTGTTAAAAAATTGCGAAACGAGGACAAAGTTATTCAGAATTGTCTACTCTATAAACTGCTTTTCTATAGCTTTCTAATAGGAAATAATAATATAAGATGTAGTAGCACCTACAATCCCTTTTCAGAATTCTAACTTGGAAGTGTGCTTTCCTTGATTTCTACTTGTTACTAAAAAATTTGTTGGTGTTGCAAGATAGTAAGTAGTAACAACGTAAAAATACGAATTTTAGCAAACCTTCAAAAATATTAATTGTGAGAGATTATTCCAAATCCGGGTAGAATTAAAATGTAAACTTCGGGGTGACCAAAAAATCAGTAAAATGTAGAATGATTTTAAAAACAAAAAAAATTTTTTACAAAACCTAGCCTAGTTAAGTTCTGCTACTAGAATTGACATGGCTTTTTTCCCTTGATGTCTCATGAGCAGGGAATCTGCTAGAATGACCACTGTTGCTGATTTTACACAGCGTTCTTTACTAAATCTTTTTGGAACCGTGATAAGGTTCTGATTAAAACCTCGTGCTTTGAAACTATATTACCAAAGATATTGAAGTTCTATTTCTGGATAAAAAATATTTTCGTATAATATTTGCGACCTCTTAGTTTAGGCGGCAGACAGCAATCTCGACTAAAAAAATTACACGTACATGTCCCATTTTCTGTCCCGTATTACGCAATCTCCTTTACATTAATAGAATTAAACCCTAAAAATAAAAGGAACCACTTTCCAAAAATATTTTTGAGTTTCGGCCAAAATTAAGACAAAGTACTAATTGCAGTGCCAAACCGTTTCAATTCACTCTCGCCTTTCAGGCAACTTTAAAAATAGTTGACCCGCTTTTGTACAAGTAACGAACATTCTTTTCTACAAATAGAAGGCCACGTATGGCCTGCAGAAACATTTATTAGAAGCATATGTCGAGAGAAGTTTCCGCTTCTGTATTAATTTTCACACCTTTCCTTTATTTTACGACCCTGAGTTAAAAAAATTTAAGTGTGTTGACAATGGCAATATAAAAAGCGATATATAGGGGTTAGCAACCTGTGGCTCTCTGCATTTTTAAACAAATAATTTTAACCACGTAAAATCTTTTATCTAGAGGATTTACACAGCTGGTTAAGGGATATTTTTAAAGCCAAATGGACTCTGCTGAGGCTGCTGACTCGTGGGTGACCTTGTTAAGTGAATTTATAGAAATGAGTTCAACAGGTTCATTCAATGACATTTATGTTAATTGCAGTGTATAAAATTGTCCGATTTTTATTCATAGCCCTAATTGGAGTCTCCTAAATGATTTTTTCAAGCCGAAGCAGTGCGCTTATTTGCTCGTAAATATCAGAAAAATATCCTTAATGTAGTGGTCAGGCTGCATTCTAATTAATTTACCTGTCGGCCTGCATAAAACTTAACAGAACTATTTACACGCTAAGCAACGTCTACGAACGCTTAATTTATGTTCGAATCGAACTTGATATATTTACTACAAGATCGGAATTATGGGAAAAGCATAAATTAGTTCCCCCTCGGTTTCCCGATGGTAGTCAAAAATTTTTACGTTCGATGTGCGCTCGATGAGTGCCACCGGCCAATTATTGCTGTTGCGGTTTTACACTGAAATAAATATCATTCCTCACGCGAACACTGCGAACTGATTTGCGGCCCAGGATAATCAACTGCTAATTAAATGCAGCGAAATTTGCAATAAAAATATGAAATATGACGTACCACGCTAAAACAGGGAGGTTTTGCACGACATGGAACAACGCGCTGTAAATTGCAGCATGTTGCCGCCTAAAAAGTTATAGAAGTTGCATCGCAATTTACCATTCGTCACTGTTTCACTGGAAAATTTTATAATAGAATTAAATTAACTGCGCTGCTTTTTTCTGGACTTATGAACGTAATAACGCAAACACGGTGGCCTTCAGTCTTTAAATTACCACTCTTCGGGGTAGCTAACTTGAAAGGCTTTATTACTTGACTAGATTTGCATTTTGAAGGCGTTATCGGGAATGTACATTCAAGGCAGTATTTATTAAAAACAAGCGATTTTTGGATTGCTTTATCAATCAAAAAATAAACTTCAATTGAATGTTTAAAATTCTAATATGGCTATTTATGGAGCAGTTAAGAATTCGCGTTGAATATTGCAGGAACCGACAGACATCAGGAAACTATGCCGACCATACAATATGCAGCGAATAAACGTGAATTATTGCCATCTCACTAGGTAGAGCTTCAAATAAATGTTTACAAATCCCTCTATGGTTACACTCAAATTATAGAGCAATTAAGAATTCAGATTGAATATTGCAGGAACCGACGGACGTCAGGAAACTATGCCGGCCATACAATATGCAGCGAATAAACGTATTCTGCTGCATCGCACAATACAGAGCTTCAAATAAATATTTACAAAACCTTGTATGGTTTGATTCAAACTATAGAGCAGTTGCGAATTCAAATTGGATAATTCAATAATCGACAAACGTCAGGAGACTACGGTGGCCATACTGTACGTGTACATAGATGCAGCGAATAAATGTATACTGTTGCATCCCATCGTACAGAGTTTCAAATAAATGTTTACAAATCCTTATGTGGTTCGACTCAAACTATGGAGCAGTTAAGAATTCCGGTTGGACATTTCAAGAATTGGCAAACGTCAGGAGACTATGTTGGCCATACTGTAGATATATGCAGCGAATAAATATATACTGTTGCATCCCACCATACAAAGCTTGAAATAAATGTTTACAAATGCTTGTATGGTTAGACTCAAATTATCCAGCAGTTAAGAATTCGGATTGAACATTGTAGGAGTCGACAGCCGTCAGAAGACTATGGCGGCCATACTATATGCAGCGAATAAGCATATTCCGCTGCATCGCATCATACAAAGCTTCCAATAAATATTTACAAATCTTTGTACGGTTCGATTCAAACTATAGAGCAGTTAAGAATTCGGATTGCATATTGTAAGAGCCGACAGCCGTCAGAAGACTATGTCGGCCATACTATATGCAGCGAATAAACGTATTCTGCTGCATCACACCAAACAGAGCTACAAATAAATATTTACAAATCTTTGTACGGTTCGATTCAAACTATAGAGCAGTTAAGAATTCGGATTGGATATTTCAAGAATCGACAAATGTCAGGAGACTATGTTGGCCATACCGTATATATATGCAGCGAATAAACGTATACTTTTGCATCCCACCATATAAAGCTTCAAATAAATGTTTACAAATCATTGTATGGTTAAGTCAAACTATGGAGCAGTTAAAAATTTGAATTGTGCATTGCAGGAACTGAGAGCCGTCAGGAGCCTGTGTCGGTCATACTATGTGCATATATATGTTGACATATTTATGCGTTTAAATTTATATAAAATCCTCGTAAGCTGCTTTCATTTTAAATATTTAGTAGCACTCTGGGGGACCTACTAATGCCTTAATCCGCTACTGAAAATAATCGTTAAATGTGTTACTCTATATCGTAAGAATAATGCCATCATTTTCATAAATATATACAGAATTTTTTTTAGTATATTAAAAATTTATGAATGTGCGTTTGTGCTGATAACAAATCATCATGACCAATATTCACTGATCAATCTCAAAAACCCAGTTCTGCATAATTGGTTAAATTAGATAATAATAATATAATGCGATTTTCATCGTGCATGATCGATAATGATCGAATTGGTAATAAACGATAATTATCCGTAAACTTATACTGTCATAAACGATAATCAGTGATAAACGACCTGAGCCGCTCTCAGAGGATAATTGGTCATAGCATTAATCAGTCATAAAAATATTGGAAAACGATATCGATCAGAAACAATAATCGATTACAAACGATAATCGGTCATAAACGATAATCAGTCACAAACGATAATCGGCCATAAAAATAGTCGGCCACAAACCGTAATCAGTTATAAAAATAGTCGATCAAACACAATAATAGATCATAATCGATAATTGTTCATGACATTAATCAGTCGTGAAAATAATTGACAATTAATCGGTCATGAATGATAATTTTCCATTATAATAGACCGTTAGAAAAGCAATCGGTCATAACGACAACTGGTTATAAACTATAGTTTATTACAAACAACAATCGGTCAAAAATGATAGTCGATCATAAACGACAATTGTCGCATACCACAGTCTGTCATAAACGATAGTCTGTCACAAACGATAGTCTGTCACAAACGATAGTCTGTCATAAACGATAGTCTGTCAGAAACGATAGTATATCACAAACAATAGTCTGTCACAAACGATGGTCTGTCTGAACGATGGTCGCTTACAAACGATAATAGGTCACAATCGATAGTCGGCCGCTAAAGCTAATCGTATATAAATCAATAACTAGCTGTAATCGATAATCAGTCGTGACCAATAACTGGTTCAGCTGGTACAAATCGCCGTTTTCCATACCCGGTTATTACCGATAGTCACTTATAGCCGGTTAACTCGCTCTCCATGAATCGAAAACGGTTTTAGCAGTACTCACAAACCGATAAAACGGCTAACCATTAGGGGTTGATTGTGTTAGTCTCAATAACTAAAGCTTTCTTGGTAATACTGTGACTCCCTTGCCTTTACCGCGAAGGAGAAGCACGAGGCAAAGATTAGTAGAACCTGATGGCTAATGACGGAGGTATTTTTAATACTATTTATATATGCTAAAGTTACTTACATTCGATTAAATTTGCGCAGTTGAAGCAGATTGGGATGTCCTGAAAAGAAAATTATGATATTAAAAACAGTTTATCCATAGTGGCATTGGCAAAGTCCTATATGTTATAATCAATATGTTCTTAAAGCCATTTAAAAGAACATTAAACTAGATGCGACTTTGAAAACGGGGTGAGCCGATCCGCTTTTTGCAGTCGGCCTTCGCTTTTAGCAGCAAGATAAGCCCCCAGTTTATGTCGGAAATTATTTTGTTTCGGAATAAAAATAACGAGCCCTAATGTATGCTTAACGACCAGTTTCGGGCATGTTATTTTTTGCAACAGGTACGCTTAACGTCAAGCGAATTTAGAACTCTCTCTATGCATGCGAGGTAGGACGGAGCGGGCACATATAAAGATAGAAGTTAGCGGCAGCTTCCATGATGCAGCAAAAGTTATTTAATAGCTAATTGGATTTTTGAGATAAATAGAGCAAAAGTTAAATTAAATTTAGATTAGTTTTTAACTTGGTTAGTTGAATTTAGCACTGTTTTCGTTCAGATTTTTGTTTGCTCTGGATTTGCGCACAACAGGAAATAAATTGCTTTGTGCTCTCAAATGCCACTTTCAAATTGCAACTTTTAAATTAAACAAACACATTGAAGCTATTTGTTTTTGAGTATGCAGATAACTAACATCTTTTTAAAACTAAAATAGAAAGGGTGGTGTATTTCACAGTATTCAAAGGAGCTTTGTATTAAAAGCACTCGCACACTACAAAATCCTGCGAACTGGGCAGCATGGTTAACAGACTTAAATCATCGAACGAAATTTAAGAATTATTTATAAATGTGCTGCATTGATAGCGCCAGCTAAAAGTGATATTTTTGGTTTTAAGCATCTCCAGACGAGGAACCAACTGTGAAATAACGAATATTAAAATTATTAAAATTTAAAATAGCCAGCATGATTACCTGACCTAAATCTTGTAATGAAAGTTCTCATTTTTTACAATTTTCGAAATTATTGAAAACGTATTTTCTTTCAATTATAAAAATTAAATAAAAATGTTTAATTTTCCAGTGCATCTATTAATGAATTCAATTTTAAAATTCCAGTTCGAATAATATCTATGAAATGGCCAGCATGGTCATCACACTTAAACCTCTAAAATTCCCAATTAACCTAATATTTTAGAAGTTCTTTAAAAAGTTGTATTTTCTATTAGTTGTGAAAACGAAAAACTATTTTATGGCCACAGTTTTATGGAACTTTACTAGAATTTTACAAAAAAATGAAAATCTATTAAATGGCAGTGTTATTAAACATTGTTTTGCAAATATTCCAGCACCATCAAATTGAATTTTTTCCACGCAAACAACACCCTCGAGCAGGCCAGGGTGGTTATCAGACTTGACTCTCTAATACATTTTTTTAATGTCTTATATGCTAAAAATCGTGTACTCATTATTTTAAATAATTTTCTTTGGTAAACATATACCTAAAAATTTTTTCAATTTATAAAGCCAGTCTCTTACAATAGAATTTCACTAAAACTAGTTTTCAAAACAGATGATTTTTGAATTTTAAATCTGGAATCTTAGTATCTAAATTTTCCATTTCTACTGCTATACTCAATACTGTAAAACTTATTTTAAAATGCAAATGCAAATTCGTGTTTTAAAATTACAAACAGGATATTATAGTATTCCACTGAAATTCGAAAACAGAGCAAGACTTTTTTAAATGACCAACGTGGTTAACAGACTCTAACTCCCTATATTTTTGAGATATTACGTTAAGGTTGATATTTTTAAAAAGCAACGGAGCATACAAATTCGTGGAAATAGCCAGCACGATTGGCAAACTTAAACCTTCGGGAGTAAAAGTCGTTAATTTAATTAAATAATAATACCAAATTGTTTGTTTCTTGGATGAAATTGTTAGGAACCACATTTTACACTTTTTAATACAATATCTCAAAGAATTTCACTAAAATTCGTTGAAATCATGGAAAAACATTATGAAACATCGATGAAATAAAAATCCCTACGTTCTGGGCCTAAAAGATTTCCTAAATAGAAGCGGATATTTAAAAAATTTAAACGTAAATTTACACTTTTCGAAACGGCATTTAATAAATCTCATTAAACCTGGTGTCAGAAAAGAAAATGTAGAGTTTAAAAGCTCAATTTGAAGAATTGAGTAAAAAGTCTGTACAGTTTAAATGTTTAAATACTAGTTGTGCAAGATTTCTTGAAATTATTTTCAACAACTGTCTAGAAACAGTTTCACAGAATTTCTTACATTGTTTCCGAGAAAACAGAATCATATCGGGCCACCATACTTACCTGACTTAGGCCCTTCATGCGTTCTTCAGTTAGCTCTGAACTTCTAAGTGTCTTTGTGCTAGTGACGTAACATTACAAATCAGAATATTGAAATTCAAGGTCCGCATCTGCCCGAGAGCAAGTCAAAGCCAAAGCTCGGAGTCAGTTCGACATTGAAATTCCAGCTAAATCAAGGCATAATTTAACAATATAAACCAAACAGGAAATGACTGATTCTCCGTCTTTTTAATGTGACCACGGATATGTATTCCCCAGATTGACCCAGCCGTGGTCTCGGTCGGTTGCCTCCTAAGGCACATATGCCCTAAGTGCCTAAATCCCGCGCAACAAAATTTAATACGGATGCAGACAGGTGCAAGAGAGAGAAGAGCCTTAAACGCCGGCTTAATAGAGATTATATTTGGTCGTTTTGCCCAGCTCCCTCGACAGGTATCTTTGCTAGTAAATTATTTGAGATCCGAAGCAGGTGCAAACTGTTGTTTATACGCCATGGAAGGCTGTGTCTACGCAATGCCTGCCTGGCCTGGCTGAGGTTGTTATCCGAGATTGCTGCGGATTTTTCGTGCTCGTTTTATTGGTGGTTAATTCCGCGTTTTTTTTTTCGTTCAGTTTTTTTGTATAATACGATATCTCGCTGCAGGACTCCTGCAAATGTTCTAGAAAAATGGGCTATATTTTGCGTGTTTTTGACTTTCCTGGGCCGCGGGTTGTTATTTTTATTAACCTCCTTCGGATGTCTAAGAATTACCCAAGGATGAAATAAACTATGAAAAGATAATAAGAGCTGGTTTATTTCTTTATGTTTGTACTTGGTGGGTGTACTAAAAGATCTCTTTTTATTATGGTAAATTGGGCTTAAATTATTGGTTATATTGCTTTAGGATGGAACATTAGATCATAAATATTTTGAATTCACCGGTTTATTAGCTTTGACTTTGAATAGGGACAATGGAAAACGAAAACAGCTATCTAATCTTAGATTCAGTTATTTGGTAGAGATTTCACGTACAATTCAATTCCAAATGCGAGCTCCAAAATAAAAGAATTGTTTAGACAGAAAGCTCAGAAACACTACAACTTACTGTTCAGACCGCGAAATCCAAACAAAATTATTTATAGGTTATTTGTTCCAACAGTATTAAAAAAACCTAACCCTAAACGTGATATCTAAAAAAAAATTGAAATTATTAATGCAGCAATTGGAGGCTACAAGTAAAAAAGAATTTATCGTATAATGGCACCCTCACATTGGCTGACCTACGGTGTTGTTTTACAGTCATTGACGTTATTTTTATACAGGATGGTGCCATTTTGTAGCAGATTTGTATTGGTGCCAGAATATCATATTGCATAATTAAAATATATATACAGGGTGGCATGTGGTCACTAACTATAGAGGGTGTCACACTATGCAAGACATATATATATATATATATATATTGCTATGTATCCTCCCTTAATAATTGTAATAAAAATTATTAATAAAAAAAATTTACAAACTTAACTTCACGTTGGTTACGCTCCTTAATAAAATTAAAATTATTTAAAGACGAAGAACTTAAATTTAATTTACATAAGTATATTTATATGAGGCATCTCAGGGTTATAATAAAGATATAAAATTGCGTGGCTCCCTTATTATGATAGCTATATACCAAATTAGTTCCAATGATCTGCATACTCTTCCTTGAAGCGCCTGAACAAGACTAAATTTCAATACAATGCCCAAAAATTATCAATTTTGAAAATGGGCCAACAGTATACAAGTATACTATCACCCCTACTTAATGCCCTTGTCATATAAAATAAAAATGACTTCTACTGCTTAAACAACTAAATCTTTCTATAAACTAATATCATAATCGTAATCTACATAAAATTACCAATCTAATGATATCCAATTTGTCACTAAACATGAAAAAAATGTGCTTTAAAATGGAATTTTACATAAAATCTTACAATTAAGTTTCAAAACTATCAAAAACAATTAAATAAGCCTTCATACAACTTAAATATAAATATTTACATAATCCTCTATTTGTTAATAACAGTATAATTAGTAAAATTAAAATTATAACCTCAAAAATATAACTTTTACAAAAACTTCATTTCTCATTTAACAGAGTTATTTACTATTTACAACAATAATAAATCCTCAATTCTCAAATTAACCTTTACAGGAATACATTTATAAAGTTTATTTACAATCTTACAATTATTTATATTTTAAGGCTCCAACATTACTTTGGTTACCCCAAATTCGTCACTAAAATGGAAAATAGGCCTTCCCACAACCGTTCACTACCGAATCTCCACTGAAAACATCACTCCAATACCAGATAAAGCACATCGTAGAACACTACAAAGCTCGTAAAATACCTTCTTATCTTATAAGGTTTACATTTATGAAATCTAATAAAAATTACCTCTTATACAGTATGATTTACATTACAATTAAGCTAATTAGTCTTAATTTCAGATATCATCAGGATTAACAACACTAAAAATAGTATCCTTTCAATATAATTAAAGTATTACATAGCAAAAATACATAATCTAGGAAAATAACACAGCAATATATATATATGTCAAAGTCAGGCTGCTTTTTCGAGGTACAGATGTTAAATTGCTATTTAAAAAGTAAAAAAGTTAAGTTAGGTGCACTTAAAAATCACAATACCGGTTGAACATAAAACCGAAAGATTAGAGTATAGAAACAACGACTAGATAAGATGAGAGGTAGGTTAGTAGTTATCTAAATTTCGGGGATTACTGAATTCTAAAAGGTCAGAGGAAAGTATTTGGTCTTCTAAGTATGATAAATTTATTTTGGATTTCACTTTTATACAGAAATATTAAATATTTGCTTCCCAATTTTTAATTATATCATATAAATATAATATATCAACATTTAGGTAGTATTAGCTGTTTTCAAGGTCAGACTTACGTTATTTCCCCCTAAAATATCAAGATGTTAACCGTTCGTGCCTTCGTCGGGGTAAGAATAACGTTGGTTGCTCTTACTATATTACTAAACTAATTCTGAACCTTGTCTTCATATATAATTTTTAATTTTATTTTTATTATTGACATGGTTTGCAAGGTAAGAAGTACCAGGTTAGTTGCCCTGAACATATTAACATTTTAACAGTTTGAGTCGTCGTCAAGGGCAGAGTTAGGTTAGTTGCTCCTAAAATTTACTAAATTGATTCTGTATCTTGCTTTTACACCGAAATATCAGTAAATTATGTATGCAACTTACTTTTATAACGAAATTTTCAGTCTCTGGAAGGTCACAATTAGGTTAGGTGCTCTTAAAATATCAACGATATAACAGTTTGCTCCGTCGTCAAGGTGAAAATAAGGTTACTTACTATGAAACCATTACTCAATTGATTGTACATCTTGCTTTTATATCAATATATTAAATTTTTGTTTGGTTCAAGGTCGAAGTTTCTTACAATATAGCAATAAATTACTTCTACACAGTAGTGTTACATTTTTGTTTGCTGTGGGATAATTTCTACTTTGTTTTGAAAATGTTCGTGTCTTCAAGGTCACAATTAGGTTAGTTGTTCTTAAAATATCAACATTATAACAGTTTGCTCCGCTGTCAAAGTGAGAATAAGGTTGGTTGCTATGAAAACATCACTAAATTGTTTCTAGATTTGATTTTTATATAAATATATTAATGTTTTGTTCGTCTCAAGGTCGAAGTTACTTATAGGTTGGGTGCTCTTAAAATATCAACATTATAACAGTTTGTTCCGTCATCAAAGTGAGAATAAGGTTGGTTGCTATTAACATATCACTAAATTGATACTAGATCTTGCTTTTATATCAATATATTACATTTTTGTTCGTCTCAAGGTCTAAGTTGCTTACAATATAGGAATAAATTACTTCGACGTAGAAGTATTTTATTTCTACTTGCTGTTTTGTAGTTTTTTTAGTGTCAAGTTCGACGTTGTTTACAATATAGCAGCAATTTACTTCTACACAGAAATGTTACATTTTTGCTTGCTGTGGGATAATTTTCTACTTTATTTTAAAATTTTCAATGTATTTAACGTCATAATTAGGTTAGTTACTCTTAACATATGTATCAACATTATATTAGTTTGCTCCGCCGTCAAAGTGAGACTAAGGTTGGTTGCTATTAAAATATCGTTAAATTAATTGTAGATCTTAATTTTATATCAATAGATTAAGTTTTTGTTCATGTCAAGGTCGAAGTCGCTTACAATACAGCAATAAATTACTTCGACGCAGCACTATTACATTTTTGCTTGCTGTAGGATAATTTCTACTTCATTTTGAAAAGTTTCAGTGTCTTCAAGGTCACAATTAGGTTAGTTGGTCATGAAATATCAACATTATATCGTAACGTTGCTTGCTCTAAAAATATTACTAAATTGATTCTGGGTCTTGCCTTTGTACATAATTATAAAATTTATTTTTATAATTGTCAGAGTTTGCAAGGTCAGAATTAGGTTAGTTGCTCTTGAAAATTACTAATTTGATTCTATATCTTGCGTTTACACCAAAATATCAGTAAATTATTTGTACACCTTACGTCTGTAACGAAATGTTACATTGTTGCCTGCTGTCGAATAACTGTCAATTTTATCTTTAAAATGTTCAGACTCTGCAAGGTCATAATTAGGTTAGCTGCTTTTAAAATTACAACGTTATACTGTTTGCGCCGTCCTCAAGGTGAGATAAAGGTTGGTTGCTATTAAAGCAACACTAGATTCATTCTAGACCATGCTTTCACATCAATTTATTACATTTTTGTTCATCTCAAGCTTAATGTTGCTTACAAAATAGCGTCTACCTTATTTTGAAAATTTTTAACGTCTTCAAGGTCACAAATAGGTTAGTTGCTTTTAAAATATTAACAGTTTGCGCCGTCGTCAAGGCGAGACTTAGGTGGGTTGCTTTTCTGTACTATTAAATTGATCTGCATCTTCATTTTATACTAAAATATTGACTATTTGTTTGTCTCAAGGTTAAAGTTGTTCACAAATCATCAATAAATTATGTCTGAACCTTGCTTTTAAAGCCGAAAATCACTTTTTTGCCAGTTGTGGAATAATAATCAATTTTATTTTTAATAATTTCAGTGTCTTCAAGTCAGAATAGGTCGGTTACTTATTAAAATAATTTTAGGTTAAAGTCCCTGAAAATGTTACTAAATTTTACTAGGCTTTAGTTCGAAACTGAAATGTTATTATTGGTTTCGGGAACTTCGTTGCTGGAAATACGATAAGCTTCTATTTTGTCTCTAATAGTGTTATACTTTTCAAGGTCAGAGTTAGGTTAGATGCCATTACAACTATTTAAAATTAATCCTTGATATTGATTTTCTAACGAAAAGATCAATTTTTACTTGTAGGTATGCAACCATTTTCAATTTTGTTGTCGACATTTTATCAGATTTTGTTATCTTTGAGGTTATAATTAGATATAGATAGATCCTTCCACTATTTCTTGAAATAGTCTTTGTGTTACCAAAACTCTATTTGCATTCGCTAATATTATCAGAAAGAAAAACATTTTAAAGTCTTAAATAATACAAATTTAAATCAAAACTGTAATATGCTGAATAGTTTTACTTGCTACGATATTATTTTCCATATCATGAACGTTACTTATATGCGAAATGTTAAATGTTTGCCCGAAGCAGAGTAAGTCTCAATTTTGTTCAAGGTCAAACTTAGGTTATTTGTTCTTACAGTTGTAATAAATTAGGCTTTGACTTTAATTATATTAAACTGTTGCTTGCCGAGGAATAATTTTCAACTTTATTTTTAACATTGTAACAGTTTCTGCCATTTTTAACTTCAAAGTTAGGCTAGTTGCTCTTAAGCTATCGCTTAATTGAATTTAGTATTTATTTCTAATCCGAAATGCTACATTTTTACTTCCAGTAAAGCAATTTGCACTTCAACATTGCAACAGATTTTCCATTTGCGAAGAAAAATTAGTTTTACTTGATAGTTTAGTTCATTAATATATTTTTGTCTTTCTGTCCTAAACATTAGTTGTAATTTTGCCTTAGTTTTGTGAACGCAGGTAGAATCTAGGTTAGGCTATGCTTCGACTGTACACAGTAAGTGAATTCTTTTGCAAATGAACGTTTAAATTAGATTTAAAAATGTATTCAAAAGACTGGAATTTGCCATAAATACCTCTTCACAAAGTTCGCCATAAAATTAAACGTAAGTTAATTATAAACCAGACTAGACAAAGACAAGCAGACGTTTTGTTCGTTTAATGCCGCTCATCCTGATTTTTACGAGTCCAATTCCAAGAATTCTTGGTACTGCTGGATATTATTAACCAACGGTTACAACATCTATCAAAACGGTTCTCGAATGGGTTTTTATTCGACGTTAAGGATGCATTCGAAAACAGCAGTTGTGTACGGAAATGAAAAGCCGATCTCGTTTCCTTTCGCTTCTGTTGAATCAAGTGATTTCTCGATAAATTGATTCGTGACTGCGTGCAAGTGCTGCAGGATAACTAACTCTGCGGATCTCTCTTTATGTACGTATATCCACCAAAGCAAAATACCGCTGAAGTATGGCCGCTTTCCTGTTAACGTTCAAACGAATCAGTGTCCACAACGACTTCCTGCCATCGCGATAAATTTCCATCTCGAGAGGAACGCGAGAAATGCAGCTGCCACTTGCAGAAACCCAAAAAGCGCATCGAAAAAGGTGAATCATTCGTAAAAAATTGCATAATTTAGATGAGTCAGGGGGCGAAAACGCCCCGTCGAGATGATAAAGCACGGGTCACATGTGGCTTGCGTGTGTGACAGTTCTCACCCGCTGCTATCTACCCCTCAAGTCGTCCTTTTAGCCGCTTACTGCACGTCCTTGTCCCACCCAACCTCGTCCCAAATACGCACATCTTCGTTCAAACAGCCCCGATTTATTTTCTGCTGGCACGTTTCTGTTGAATTTTATTTTGTTGTTGGGTTAAGCCGCCCCCTCTGCTGTCGCACTTCTTTCCCGCTGCATGTGACGACGTAACAGATGAGTTCTAGTCACAACAAATTTAATGGAAGGGAGATTAAGTTAATCAAATGCACGTTTTCCCTTCGTAATTTTTTTATATATGACCGCTTCTTCAGACTTTGCTCTGTTAGTCATTTTATAATCAATACTACCTTTTTTTCCTGGAAAAGGGGTTGCTAACATATGAACACGCTACAACGGTAATAAATTTATTAAAGGGTCAACAATTATTGAATTTATAGTACGCCACTGACATTGCCTAAATGTATGTCAATTGTCTATTTGGTAAACTTCACCGGATAGAAGCAAAAGTCCACAAGTATTATTGTATTTCAAGTAGGACTCTTGACGCTATCCGGTTAACCTGTTGTTTTACTATCCTGAAAGTTAACCGAGATAAAGGGTTACCGAACAATTCTACTAAACGGTGTATTTGGATACCGAATATCTGGCTAACCGGATTCACTAGATACCGAATAGTGCAACTAACCCGCATATTCGAATATCGAATACTGCAATTATGCGAATAATCTGAATAATTCTGCTAAACGAAATATTCTGATATCGAATACTACAATTACGTGAATAACCAGCTAATCGGACTCTCCATATACCGAAAAATTTGGTTAACCTGTGTATTTGGATATCTAATACACAATTATGCGAATAACAAGCTAATCGGACTCTCAGCATACCGAATAGCTCGACTACCTGGAAATACGAATATCAAATACTGAAATCATTCGAATAACCGACTAACGGGACTCTTCAGATATTAAATTAGTCTGCTAATCGGAATACTGGAACATCGAATACTGCAATTATGAGAATATCTAGCTGACCGATAGATAGGTAGATATAAATATTCGGGAACCGAATACTATAATTACGCGAATAACCAGTTAATTGGATTGTCAAGATACCGAATAATTCGACTAACCGGAGTATTTGGATATCTAATACTGAAATTATGCGAATAACCAGCTAATCGGGCTCTCAAGATGCCGAATAGCTCGACTATCTGGAAAATACGAGGATCAAATACTTAAATTATGCGAATAACCGACTAATGGGAGTCTTCAGATATTACATTCAACGGCTAACCGGAATATTCGAACATCCGATACTGCAGTTATAAGAATATCTAGCTGAACGTACTTTCCAGATGCCGAATAATGCGGCTAGCGGCAATATTTGGATATCGAATACTACAACTGCGCGAATAAACAGTTAATTCGACTCTCATAATACCGACAAATTTAGCTATGGGGAATATTTGGATATCGAATACTGCAATTATGTATATAACCAGCTAATCGGAATCTCAAGATACCGAATAGTTCGGCTATCCGGAAAATACGAATATCAAATACTGAAATTATGCGAATATCTAGCTGACTGTACTCTTCAGATACCGAATAACGCGGCTAGCGGAAATATTCGGATATCGAATACTACAATTACCTAAATAACCAGCTGATCGGACTCTCCAGATACCGAAAAACTCGGCTATCTCGAATATTTGGATATGTAATACTGCAATTATGCGAATAACCAGCTAATCGGGCTCTCAAGATACCGAATAGCTCGACTATCCGGAAAATAGGAATATCAAATACTGAAATTATGCGACTAACGGACTAACGGGACTCTTCAGATATTAAATTGGTCTTTTAGCCGGAATATTCGAATATCGTATTCACCACATACCGAATAATGCAGCTAGCGAAAATATACGGATATAGCATACTACAATTACACGAATAACCAGTTTATTGGACTATCAAGATATCGAATAATTCGGCTATCATGAACATTTGGATATCCAATGCTGCAATTATGTATATAACCAGCTAATCGGACTCCCAAGATACCGAATAGTTCGACTATCCGGAAAATACGATTATCGAATACTGTAATTATGCGAATAACCGACTAACTGGACTCTTCAGATATCAAATAGGTCATCTAACCGGAATATTCGAAAATCTAATACTGCAATTATGCGAATAACTAGCAAACCGGACTCTCCAGATCCTGAATAATTCGGCTATGCAGAATATTAGGATATCTAATATTGCAATTATGCCAATAACCAGCTAATCGGACTTTCAAGATACCCAATAGTTCTGGAAAATACGATTATCGATTACTGCAATTATGTTAATAATCGACTAACCGGACTAACGCTTAAACTGAATGTTAGGATATAGAATATCCAGACTCTTTAGATACGGATTATTCAGATATGAATATTATAGTTATGCGAATTGTCGTACGAACACTGGAAGCGATACGATGAGTGGAATTTATAATTGATTGAATTTACGTGTTATATTCAATTTTAATAATTGAATAAATTTAGTTTGTCTAGATCTATAACCGACTGTAGACCTAGTGGCTACCAATCAAATTTCATGATAAATTCAGGATAAAATTTCTTATTATTGTTACTACACATTGCAATTTCAGGAGTCATAATAATGCAGTGATAAGCTACTGAATGCGTGATAATAACTAATATAAAGGTAATCATAAAACCACTCTACTCGCATTCCCGTAAATAATCGATAGATACTTTCAATCTTAGTTCTTCAGAGTCCTTGTCCTTGTTCCCTAAGTTATAAAATCACTAAAACTGCCAGTTGAATGAATCACATAAAAACGTAAATCAACATAGACTATTTTGTTTACATTGTTCGATGGAAACAAAATGTATTTACTTATTTTATTGTAGAATTATATCTTTATTTCAACTGAATTATAGGTAAATAATATTCTGAATATTAAAATTATTAACTAGTACTATCCAAACCAACTAATTTATATTTTTGAACAGAGAATAGGTAAATTGCAATTCTATGGTATCAGCACAACAAGGCAATGGCGGAGAAATTAACAATGTTAATTCAGTTAAACGTATTTTTTCTATTTTATGGTACATCTGATTATGTGTATGAGAGACAAGGTGTTCTAAAACATCTACTTTTAAAACTACAGTAACAAAATCAGCATATCTTCCCTTTTATTGCAGTTTTAACACACCATAGAATAAAATCGGCATTTTAGTCGACTGGTAATTCGGTGCTGAGAGTATTGGTTAAATAAATTACAACAGGAAAATTCTAATAGTTGGGCGCACCAAAGTATTCGTTGTAGTATAGAATTAATTGTTTCGATAACGAATAGTCCGGTTAGCCGAATTATTCGGTATCCAGATTATTCGGATATCGAATAGTTTTCTAGTCGGCTAACAGTTGTTCCCGTTGGCCTTTATTTCTCAAAATAGCTTACTTGTAGCAGCAGTTTCTACGCAATGTAATTCAAGCAAAAGATTCTGTGCTAGTACAGGTGTTGTAATCAATTAAATTACAAGCACAACAGAGATTAATACACTTAGGACAATAACAGAAAAAACAAGAAACGACAGAGTTCCAAATCTGGAAATAAGGGACGAACGTTAAGATACAGACATAAAATTTGTAAAAAAGAGAAAAAAGGCACGGAACGACCACGTTGCAAGAGCAGACAATGAAAGACTAATTAAAATAACAAGGGATCTTAGGCCAAGTGGAAGGAAACACCTGGGTAGACCCATAAAGAGATGGCAGAAAGTTGAATATAGTAAAGTTATAGTCAACGTATTACAATTATTATATTGAACGTAAGTGTCCGAACTGCTTCAAGCACAGTTAACAGAGCTTATTTATGGGTTAACACATTTACTATTATTTGCATATTTACTATCTGTTTTATTATATGTGTTGATAAGTTTTACATGTGCTATATTTCTTAAACCATCATGGATGATTATTATTACATTCAATGTACGTCGCTGAATTTTGTTAAGTGTCAATTATGAATTTCACGAACATTGCATTAAGAGGACGCAACCGGATTTCCTCATCAGTCAATAAGCTAATTGTATAATTATTTACGTACAGTACATTAATAATCAGCTTGTCGATCATTATGTTACGAGTACGCCTCTATTATTCATGTGGATCAACTATTCCAAGATGTGTAGGATGTTACTGGATTATCTTAAGGGTTAACTGTTATAGCATGGTTTGCTCAAAAATTACAAAATATAGAAGAATTTACATTGGAATTATATGCAGCACAGGTACGCCACTGGATTTTGGCAAAGCTGAATAATCAGTTTCAAAGCAAGTTTATAGTACATGATCATAACGTTCCTTTATGGCCGCTAGTTATAACATGCATAGCTTGGCACTGTATATCGTTAAAGGTCGTTGTTAAAACCAGAGCAATTGTTGATTATGCTCTTGATGAAATTTGTTATATGTTAAAATCGCGTTCATATACCTAGTATATTGCAAAGTTATTGCAACATTGAAAGCAGCACTACCATTCCATTAAAATTTTCGAAAACATTTTGATATAGCCAAACAAATATAGATTTTATTTATGTGTGTCAGTGCGCTACGGTTGACACCGTGTTCCACCCTCTGTAGTCTCTCCAGTCTTCCTCCTCTAATCCTCTGGTTCTCATTGCCCCCGCAATTTCCATATTCCAAGATCTTCTAGGTGTACTACGTTCTCTTCTTGTAGGAAAAATCAACCAATATAATTTTTTTGAGACTTTTATGTCCTATTCTACGTCCATTAATATTTATTCGTGATATGTTGAAGTTTGGAGATACCATAAGCTCTTCTCCAGTAATCCATTTCTAGTGCTCGAATAGTCTTGACGTTTCTTTCATGCAGATCCCTTAGTTCCGCTCCATAGGCACTAATGCTTGCTCTAACTGACTTATTGTTATGCTCTTTTAAAATTTGCTGCTTTATATGGATTAATTCCGTAATTTGTTTACCGCTTCGTAAGAATTAATAACGTTATTTTAATTGCAGTCTTATTTTGGGTTACCGTTTCGCTATGTTGCGTTTTTCTAAGATTGAGTTGTGTTGACAAGAGTTTTGTTAGTAGGTATTTTCCGTTCTGAAATAATTTATGACCAAAGGAGTCCCAGAGTTGTTCAAGGTTCTTCTTTGTAAGATATTTGTTTTCACAGTTTAGACGGATTTCCAGGAATGCCTTTGATAAACAGTGCTAGCATTCAGGAATTGTCGCACGTGTTAATTTTCCTTCTAGAACAAAAATAGGTTTAGGTGGTGTTTTTTGGGAATCCGGGGAAAATAAGTCAGTGAGCAACAAGCTTGGGTCCGAGACGAACGTTCATGTAGAGCGGGTTTTTATCGTACCGAGTATTGCTTTAGGCAATTAGTATCATTTCGACAAAGTGAGTCGGATCTATATCAGTTTTAACAGTGTAGCTTGATTACAGAACAATCAATTGTGATTGGTTTTTTCTTCGATTCATTCGGATAAAAAACGTTGGAACCCGTGAAAAGGTGATTGTTGGGAATAATCTACTTCCCCAGGAGCGTATCTACCCACGTTTCGCCCCTCCCCTGGTTTGCTGAGGCCTTCTACATTTTTCGCGGACCGGGGAAATACCCCTTTCTCGACTGTACCTGCATCTGGAAATCAACCCTCCCGGAATTGTGCCTGCCTCCACCGGAAGTTAAGGTAAAAACAGACTAGTTTTTGTGTGTTGTGAAAAGAAACTTGCGCGCGACTTGCAAAATCTGACCTAATTAAACTTTGTTTTGTTGGACCAAAAAGCGACCTTCAGTCGCAAATCGTTTTTTTTTTATTTGCACTAATATTTGTAAAAAGTAATTTCGTTTATATTGTATGATTCCTGTATACTCGACGCCACTGATCACGCAGAATTAAAAGATTTTAAATACCGTTGGCCATGGGCGGCGAGTTCCCCCTTTCTTGAACGTTCAAAGTACTCTGTTGTAATCTAGAATTATAAAATCACTTTTGCCTGTCATTTTCGTTGTATTGTCGTTTCCAATAATGTCATTATATGTGTATTAAAATTTACTGCCTCTTTTATTTTTGTGTACTCTGGATTTGTTTGTGTAAGAATTTTGCAAGCTCCAAATATATAGGAGGAGGCACAATAAAGGTAAGGTCCATTCCCGTAAGCTGTTCGCTTATCGGCCTTCCACGAGGACCTACAATCAGCTAGATTTGGAAGGTGGCGCCCACTTATTTTTTTACTTACCCTGTACACAACTAAAGAGTTTCTCCCATAAGCGATTTTCACGAACTCCCCCTACTCCTCTGAGCTAAACTGTAGGCCTTTTTTCATCATTCTGGTTACGGGTCGTCGGAAAAGCTCGATTGGCCCGTAACATAGTAACCAGGGGAAGGGTTGTTTTAATAGTTATTAAAGTCTAACTAGTACTTACAATTGTTTATTACTTTAGAACACAACATATTTATCTCTGACTACATAACTTAACATAGGATATTTATTTTAAAGTCTTCCTCGCTTCATAAAAGTCTCCCTTTGAATTGCTTAACAAACATGGATTAATTTAATAGAAATTCTATAAAGATTTTTAATAACTGGAACTGTATAAGCTGCATCAAATGGGAACTATCACAACATTGGAATGTTTGTTCTTTTTTATCTAAATAAAATACTAATATTGGCTCCAAGTAAAGTAGTCTGCAAAATGTCGACATACACCAAAAAATACACGTATACGGGCAGAACACGAAGAATAAGAATTGCAAGCTTTTACTGAGATGCAAAACATTTAACAATTTGGCTACAGATGGTGAGTTGTAAACAGTTAATCTAGCCTTTGCCTTGTATTCGTGCTTAATTGAGTTTATAATTTATATTAGGTTATAATGGATCATAATTTACATTTATTATGTAGGCATGTTTTAATATGAAGAAAACGTATGGTACGTACAATGTATATCTTCTTAAATGTATCCAGCTTTAAATGTCAAGCTAAGCTACAATGTCCTAATAGTTAATTAGACCCTCTTAAAGTGGTCTATAGAGCTCTATGTATTAATAATCTCGCATAAACTTTTACAAAATCCATCCAGGTTTGTCACGTAATCCAAACGTCGACTTTTAATATGCTGATTTAACTTTAATAAACTTTAATCGATTTTTATAAAATAAATATGCAGTACATGCTTTATTTAACTGAAGCACAATATAACACAATAACTAACAAACGCTTTTTGGTGAAATTTAAATATTTTTGTAATTTCCTGCATTGCAGTATGTTTTGCATCGTCATCCGAGAAATATTTGATTTTATTCGTAAATATCTACAAAGTCCTGGTGTAGCTATTCTTGTAGTCAGTTTCAAACGAATGGCTTTTAATGCAAAACGGAAAGCCTTTATTGTAGAGCAATATTTGATCTCATGCAGAGCTGGACGTAAATATAGCATAAAAATTGTTTTTGTTTGTTTTCAAAAGCATTTTAAATAATGTCCTCTAACAGAACTCTCCATAATGCAGCTGGTTAAAGCATTTTCAAATTATGGTGTGTACTGGCTCTATGAAAAGATTACTGTAAGAGAAAGAAAACACTCAGGGTAATGAAAATATGGACACAATTGTCTACAAAATTTTATATTCTCTGCTGAATATTTTCCTGGGCATATTATTCTAAGAGGTAATTATCGTCTTTTTACACTAATGCTGCGGATGTTTTACCGTGCTAAGCACATTCCTCTAAGAAATATTGCATAGCTGAAGCAACAATATTAAAAAGTTTGGATATTGAAGGAGAACAACAATCAAAATACGTTACAATTTAGTTAAGTACAATTCAGATTTCGGTGTATTTAAACTACGGGTCTTGCTTTATCAAGCAGAGATGCCAAAGAGCCATTAACTAACCCACCGCATCACTCATGACCTTAAGATTTAATTCAAGTATAAATACTATGCGACCACTGTGTTTAAATTTGAATATTATGCCACGGTATAGGATTGATATGTTTTTTTAAATAATATCAATTACTAAAAATTGTTTTTGAGATTGCCGTATATTAGCTTTAGAATAGTTGCTCGCGTACCTAACTGTTCAGTTGTCAAGTTACTCGTGCGTCGCAAAATTTATTAATTATAAGTAGTGAATTATTAGTACTTATTATTGGCATTGTTAATATTAAACCCAAATTCAGTGCTTAGTGATAAAGCGTGCCGGTCGCACGCCTGCTGGCGTAGCGATAGCCGCCCACTAAAAACACTTGACAAGGTTAAAATTTCTTACATCCGTGGTTTATCTGCTGAATTAACAGAAAATAGACGAATTAATAACCAAATCGCTATCAAGCCAACGGTACAAATGGCAACAGGCGAATCGCTCGATAAAATTATAGATTGCGACCATATCGAACCACCTATAACCGTAGTTTCTCGCGGTGAACAATCTCAATCAACACAAGTTAATCATCCCCAGTTAACTAAACGTCCAAATTTGTCACCACGGATACGCAAAATAAGCGATACGTTTTGGACAACATTAGCTTAGTTAAACAAAAGAAGTCCTAGCTTCCCCCCCTCCAGCGAAGAGATTATTACTGAGAAAGAAACCAACAGTAATAAACTCCCTACTGAAGCCAAATCGATAAGAATCCCACCTATCTTCGTCCACGATGCTACAAATTATCAACAGCTAATTACAGACATCAAATCTAAATTAAGTGGTAAATTTGAAACTGGAATTAGATAATCACAAATAAAGATTACTTCAAGCAAAATCGTTTAGTATCGTTCTCTCGCGTCACACTTCGGTAATGAAAAAACAGCTAAATACCATACCTATCATGACCCTGAAAATGCTAATACCTCCGTCGTTATAAGAAACATACATCGTTATCATATGAAGAAATCCATGCCGAATTAACAGCAATGAAATACTCAGTAATCAGTGTTACGCGCATATTCAACAGGGAAAAAACCCGATACCAATATGCGCAATTATCTTGGATAAGAAGAGATCTACCTCAATGCGCACTGTGCCAACGTTTCGAACACACCAAAAAATTCTGCAAACTAAATCCACCTTGCGTAAGATGTTTTGGAGAACATCAATATTCTAAATGTCCAGAGCCAAAATCCGCAAATACTAAGACGCACTGCATTAACTGCAGTGGCGAACACACCGCTAATTGTAAAGGATGCCCGAATTACCAGAGCCTTATTAAAAACCGGCAATCAAGCCAAAACACACGCACCCACCAAAATGTCAATAGTCGCATATTCCCTCAGCTTCCAAATAGAAGAAAAACTTAAAAATCATGGATTCTAAATAACTACGAGTATAGCAGCATTCGCACCAATGGGAAGTATAGTAGTGAACAACCGTCGTTACTTAACGAAATAATATTAAAACCTTACACCTGAACCGCCACTTCCAGTTGTCGTTAACTGAACCTTGGGGTCTGAGAAACCCATTATTACAACCATTTTGTATACAACATTCATATTTTTTTTTAATTATTTTTATAAGTATATATTAAACAAGGTTCCGTAAAACACTTATAACAAAAACAATGAAGCTCGCGTTATATTTAACATATATTTTAATTGCAAAGTAATTTGTTAACAAAAAATATCATTGATATATAAAATAAACATTAAAACAAAAACAATATATTATTTTAGGACAATAATGATGAACAACTAAAAACTACACATGCTTTTAACAAATAAAATTGTTTTTCTTTTCATAACTTAAATAACTTTTCTTATTGAAGATTATTTATTGTGTCTCACATTTGCTGCATAATTTTGCCCAGTGATCCATGCAATAGGGATTGCGGCAACTCAAACAAGAGTGATTGGTTTTTCTGTCTATTTCTTGGACAGATGCTACATCTAACTTTATTGCATAAAGTTGCATCATGATTTTGTTTTAAATTTTCAGTCACATCCAATATCTCCGATATTTTGCTGCGTAAAGTTCGTGGCAAGGTAGATCGTTGTAGCCTGGCAGTTAAATGAGGTTTTATCAACGACATACCCAATTCCTTCAAACAATTACGCCTGTTATTTTGCTTACAACTCTTCCTGTTGGGATTTGCCAGCGAAAATAAAACCATGCAATTAATACCACTAGCATCCAGCATATTGAACCACATTCTTAGAGGCCTTCTTCTTGTTTCACGTGCTGTTGTATAAGAATGACAGAGTTGATCAAATGCGTCAGTGCCTCCTTTTGTTTCATTGTATGTATGTATAATATCTGGTTTACCAGTTGCTTTATTCATAGCACTATCATGATGCATTGCAGATACGAGTAAAACTATCTTGTTCTTCTTCGGTGTATAAGAGACGAGTGTTTTGTTTCCATCAAAAGCAAATAAAGAGGTACCATATTCTTGAAGCATTCTATCGGCTAATGGTATTGATGTAAACCAATTATCAACAGTGATGTTGCGATTGGTTCCATGAATAGGCTCAGACAACTTTCTTACAAGATACATTGGCACTGACTCTGTATTATCACAATTAACTTTACCAACGTATGGAATAGCATTGATCATATACGCAGTTTTTGCATCATTCATCATTACAACCTTCATACCATATTAAATTTGTCAGATTTACTGCCCATATATATTTTAAACGGACACCTCCTTCTGAAACCTACGAGTTGTTCGTCTATGGTGCAGTATTCATATGGGGTGTAATTAATTTTTGAATTTTCAACATATGCATCCCATATCTCACGGATGGGTGCAAATAGGTCAAGTGTTTTTCGTGCTTCTCTTGCGTTTTTATCATCAAACCTCAAACATGTTGCTAAACATTGGAACCTATAATCGGAGATTGTTGCTCGGAATATTCCACTGCCAAATTTCACCGACCATAATTCGTCTGTGGAACTGTTGGATACTCGTAAGACACCTGCGATGCATAATAGGCCTATAAAGGCTTTTATTTCAGTCTTATCAGTCAGTCTCATATAGCTCTGCTGATGTAAAGCATCCGAAGTTTTACGAGAGATTTCCTCGTTGGTGCGTAATATTATTATATCTAAAATTTCTTCGGTTATTAGCAGACTCTAGGCTTCTTCAGAAATTTTGACATTTCGAGCTGCTTGTTTTGGACCAGGTAAATGCAAAACTATGTTATGATTTTTTGGGGGACCTTGTCTAGATGGAATTGCACTCCATCTGTGTCCATTTTTCCCACGCAAACTAAATTTATTTCGGCGTGCTATATTTGCATCTTGTTTGTCTGCGTCTATTTGCCCTTGTGTGTCTTCCAATGCTCACCCGTTTATTTCAGTTTGATCATATTGTTCTGTTTCTGTACTCCGTTCACTGTCGCTACCAGATTGCTCTTGAACATAATCGTCATCTTAACTAGAGTTATCTCCAAATATATCAGCATTTTCCTCGATATCGTTTTCTTCATCGTTCCATAAATTTTCCGCTATTTGTAGCAATTCACCTTCTGACAGTGGTCGGTTGTTTTCTTGCCATTATCTCACTAGAATAAATAAAAAGTGTACATTAAAACTAACAAGCACTGAACCGTGGGGTCTACAATACCCGCGTAGCAATATATACGTGAATAATAACTTACCTATTGGAAAAGTCAACTCCCACCACACATCAATCAACACCTCTTACTCACTACTGACTTTACATGAAACGGCAAGATAGTAATAACATTTACGCGCATGCGCTACCGAAAATAAGAATTCTGTGGGTCTTTGAGACTCCATGGTTCAGTTATATGGTTAAAATTATTGAATTAATGAAACCACATCTGACCTGAATAAAAGACCACAATCTGTCGTTAATTCCATATCTTTTCCACAATTGTTACGGGTCGATTCTCGCTACGACAATTATGGGACAGAGAAAACCGCACGTTGGCGTGCTAAGAAATTTTCGGTACGGCCAAACGCGCTTTTCTTGGACCCGCAAAGAAAAAAAGATGGTAAAGGCCAGCGGCTTGCTCAGAGGAGTAGGAAGGGTTCGTGACAATCGCTTCTGGGAGAAAATCTTTAGTTGTGTACAGGGCGAGTCAAAATAAGTGGGTGCCACCTTCCAAATTCAACTGGTTGTAGGTCCTCGCGGAAGGCCGAGAAACCAGCAGCTCACGTGAATGGAACCTACCTTTAATTGTGCCTTCACCTAGATCTTAAAGCTTGCAAAATCCTTACACAAATACTTTAAAACACAGTAATAAAAGACATGCGGAATTTTAACACACATATAATGAACTGTCAAAAATGGCACAGAACATACAAAAATATATAGCAACGAGAGGCAACTTTATAACGCAAAACACAAACAGTAATAATTTCGAACGTTCGCATATAACTCTACGCCGCTGGTGCCAACGCTACATTTAAATGGTTTCAATAACTGCGTAGCCCAGTTGCGCAAGTTTACAGAAATAACAGCATAAAATGAACGTCTATATATAATTAATGCAAAACGAACAGTGGCTTCAGGTCACTGTTAATATTTCTATCAGTATAACAAAAAAAGGTCCACACGTTTGAATTTTGCAAGTTACACAGAAAGTTTCGCTTCACAAAAACACCAAACTGGAAATTATTACCTTGAATTTTGTAGAAAGGCACAACCTTGGCAATTTCCGGATGCAGGGTGGAAACAAATTTGTTGAGAATGAAGACGTCTTTCGGAGCGGCGTTGGGGCGAGGTATTAAATCCCCGAAAAAGGCCAAATTGCTTTCAACGATGTCAGGCGATGGGCAGACAGAAGGGAAATTCTCGACAACGGCAGAAAGAACCCAAATTCCAGGCACAACACTTGTACGATGTATTTATTTAGTTCCCTTTAACCTTACAAAGATCCGAACTAAGTTCGACAGGAGCAATTATAAACTTTAATCGTCCAAAACCATGGCGAACATTTGCTATCACTTGTATATATCCGACACTAACAAGTCGAAGTACGTTTGCACTACAGCAAAACACGCTACGGTAGATCGTAGAATAGCAACGCGCCGCAAGGGAAAAAGGAAGCGTTCTCCAGGGTTCAACCGTCGCTTTCCAAAGTCTGACTTCCACTCAAAAAACATTTACGGGCCTCGATGGATGTTGTTTTCGAGGACCGGCGTCCACAAGGCTCGGAAGTGAACTGCCTCAAAATGCAATGGGAATCAGCACCCCCCCTCAGAAGGTTGCACAACATGACGAAATCTTCTGGAATATTCTAGAAAGAATCTCATGGCACGTGAATTCTCGGAACAGTTAGAGGTCAAACGCGAGAGAAAAACAAGAGCTTGCAGTTTTCACACAAAGGAACCATTGACGCATTTCTCGAACCTCGATAGACAAAACAAAATACCGAAATGGTAACCCAAAATAAGCCTTTTAATTAAAATACCGTTAACTAAATTTTCAAGTCAAAACAAAATAGCGAAAATAGTAACCCAAAATAAGAATTCAATTAAAACAGCGATACTAATTCCTACGAAGCGGAAAATGAATTACGGAATTACTAAAGTGTAGCGGCAAATTTTAAAAATCACATAACACAATGTCACCAAATAATGAAAAATCATGCTCCGCCTTAGTACTCACTGCTGAATTGTTCGTCAAAGGCAAGTACTTATTGCATTTTTAGTAAGGCATGCCATAGATATTCTTTGTGTCACTGAAACGCATCTACTACCCACACAAGGTTTTAAGATTCCTGGTTATGCAATTTATCGCAAAGATAGAATCTCCGAAACAGCCGCTGGAGGAGTAGCTATTGCAGTTAAAAATCCCTCAAAACCTATCATACACTATTACCCGAGATCATTAATCTCGAAACCGTATATCTTCGTACAAACAACCAAATCGAAGTTTAATAGATATAGAAGGTGCATTTTTAGTTAATACTCCAACCCTACTAGTAGGTGATTTAAACAGTAAGTCCCCAACGATGTGGGGTTACAGAGTGAGCAATCCCAATGGCAATAAACTCTACTCAGTACTTACCACACACGGATCCAAATTTCTCCACCCGAAGAATACACATACTACCCTTACCGAACAGATGATAAATCCGATATTTTGGACATAGTTTTCATAGAAATATCACCAATGCTATTCATCAAGTTGTAATTCCCGAATTAAACTCGGATCATTTACCAATTTATATAACCACCGGAAACCACCCACAAATCAGCCCTATACCCCCAAGATTAATCTATGGGCGAATAGACTGGAACATGTTTAGCACGACTTTGTACAATATAGTATATTAATACCACCGGCTCTTAATAATAATAAAGCAATCAATAATGCTATAAACACACTAATTCAATACATTAAAACCTTAGTAACAGCCTCCACTACTGTCCAAAAAAACCTAGATCCGACAATGTAGCGAGCGACAAAACGAATCCTGAGGCAACCCGATACATACTAACCAGAAAACAGGATAGCTTGCTGTATACCACAGACAACGAAAAAAGTGAAGTATTTGCAAATTATTTATCCAAAGTGTTCACCAGTCCTGTCGAAAATAGTAATGCACTAGACCGCTCACAAATCTAAAATGAAATCAAAAACACCCTTTCTTCCACTCCAAAGGATATTGAACCAATTACACCAAGCGAAATCAAAGAAATAGTCAATAAGCTTCCAAATAAAAAAACACTTGGCCCCGATCTAATTACAAACAGTTTACTTAAGAATCTACCGAAAAAAAACTATAACATATCTAGTAGACATATTTAACGCTTGTCTTAGATGCGACTACTTTTCCGATTAATGAAAGTACGCTATGATTCTACTGTTTTGTAATACTCGTAGACGTGCCGGGCAAGCTCATAGCCCAGGGTTCGCTGGATATAAAGTTTGTTAAAAGTTTATAATGTTTATTCCTATACTGTACAATTCTACCTTAATTAAAGTATTTGATTATTCCAACAACACATGCAACTAAAATTTCTAAGTTCGGAGTTAAATAAATACACAAGAAAATTAAACTGAATATTCAGAATGAAATTAATTATTCCGTAGTCCGGTCCTGGAATGTCGGTAATTCAGTCCACTGCACACGAGACGGATCGTTGCTGTACTTGGCCTGCACGCGGAGCTCGGAATGTGAGGTTAACAGCTTGCTAAATTAGAAATCAAATATGTTATTAATACACAGGATATATCAGACTGGAATCTTCGGTGTCGTTACTAAAAGTTAGTTCGGGTGCGTTGAATCAAGCTTGTGAATTTCAAGCGGTCGTAGTTCGGTATGTTTTATCGGTGGTTTTAAATGCAGCTAAATTAGAATTCAAATGCAGGTTCGCAGTAATTTAATTCGCTGGGGTTTCGCTAGCTAAGGTGAAATACGTGAATTTGCTTTAATTATTCGGGACTATTTACGGGATAGGAAACACTGGAAGAATGCGGTTTGCCCAGATTAATTCAGTGTACGGGTTTATTTAAACTGGGATTGCGTTTAGCAAAACTCGGGATTTATTTACAGGATAATACACCTCCAGAATGCGGTTCGCACCAGATTAATTCAGTGTACGGGTTATTTAAACTGGGATTGCGTTTAGCAAAATTCGGTATTACAATCCCAAATTAGGCCAAGAGCACAGGGAAAACTAATTGTTGTCAGAATGCGGTTTGCACCAGATTAAGACAGCACTTCTCAGGATTTTAGGCAGGATTCTCAGGTTTGCGGTAAATTGTATTTTGGTACAAGATTCGGATTACAAGTTCAGGTCAGGAGAGGTTTTCTAAGCTCGACTACTTCCTTCTGATCTGGACTCAAAAGTTAATGATTTTTCCTCGGGGAGCTCCTTTTGTACCCGTTTTCCATCTGATCTGGCTCGGTCTCTTCGCTCCTCGGGTCGCGGGTAGTGGGGAACGCCTCGCTAAACTCCACTTGCAGCGCCGCGTGCGCTATGAACTAACAACGCGAAAATTTCCTATATAAATTTAAAAATGCGTTGTCCCCAAGAACTTCGTTACAGTTTCATAAATAAGGTAAGAAGGCAAATGAAACTCCAGGTTATAGACCAATAAGCCTCCTTCCAAGCATCTCTAAAGTATTTGAAAAAGCGATAAACAAAAGACTCTTAGAATTCCTCAACTACGAAAATATTATCCCGAAATACCAGTTTGGATTCCGAGCCCAATACTCTACCATTCATTCAATTAAATCGGATTACAGAATATAGGTATTTAATCTGGGTTTTAAAACAAAAAATACACAGAGGCAGTCTTCATCGATATTAAGGAGATCTTCGATAAGGTATGGTATAACGGAATTGTATTTAAATTCATAAAAATCAAAACGCCAAACTATCTTATTCATATTATTAAATCTTTGCTTGAACAACGTAAATTTTCAACACTTATAAACTATGCTATTTCGGAATAAAAAGCAGCGGCAGTAGAAGTACCACAGGGGTCGGTACTGGGCCCATTATTGTTTAACAGTTATGTCCACGACTTATCAAAGGTAACAAATACTACACTTCTGATGTTTGCTGATGATACTAAGATTCTAACTCAAAGCAACGATATAAACACTTCTATTGCGCAACTTCAAGAAAGTATAGACATCGTCACAATATGGTGCGACAATTGGAGATTACAGCTAAACACACCGAAATCGGGCGCGAAAAGATTTACTCTACGCAGGTTAAATGAATCACCATTAACGACCAAACTGTTCCTTGGAAACGAACCAATAGCGCAGTTAAATACCTTGGTGCTCATCTAGATCAATGATTCTCTTCGGGGTATCAAATCAACAAAAAACTGAACGTGGCCCACTCAAGATTGATCAAACTATATCCAACTCTGAATAAGAAGTCATCATTGAGAACAGATTGCGGGACGCTCATCTACACATCTATAATTCGTCCTATTTTAACTTACAGTTCCCCAGTGTGGAGCAACGCCCACGAAACGCATTTAAAAATTACAGACTTTTCAAAATAAAACACTGAGAATAATACTCCATGCCTTTTGTTTATTAGAATTCCCTAATCCACCGCGAATTAAATACACCAACAATTAAAATATTTATCTTCTTCTTCTTGGAATGCTTTATCTTTTTCGAGATGTAGCGATCTTCTCTCCTATGCCAGTGTTGCGCGTTTAGAGTGCCACAGACATAGAGGATCTACAGCTTAACGTGGGACCTACTAGGCAGAATACCTCGCTAGTTTGCCATTGCCTTGCGAGAGAGAATGGCCGTTAAAAATCCGATGTTGCGGTACTGGGAATTGAACCCAGGACCTCCTGCGCAGAAGCCTAATGCGCTAACCTCTAGCCCACGGCCGCATCAAAACATATTTATCACTAAACTATATAAGTGTTATCATGAAAAACTACAGTGGTGTCCTGCAACAACGCATTATCCGATAGGAAGAAGAAACCAACTGCCACAAGACGTCTTACTGTCTGATTCGGAATAAATTTTAGTAGTGCAAAGTGATGAGAGATGTGCTTTAGAACGCCTTTAGTGCATATAAAATGTCAAATTAATTAACTCAGCTATGCATAGCAAAGAATTGCTAAACTAGCTTAAAAATTATTTAAAAAACCTTCAGAATATCTTAAAAGTAAAATTGAATACATTAAAACAACTTTCAAAGTTACGTTCAAAATTGGTTGCCTAACTTGTAATGCTACTAAAATCTCATTTCTTTAAATAACTACACCTATTTTATAAGGGAGAACTTTCCCTGCACAAAGTTCTTTATTCCCAACAGGAATCATTCGTTCGTAAGCTGTCCCACAACCGAAAAGGGTTTCAGGCGCACTTATCGGCATTTAATTCAAACCACGATTAAAATTACAATAAATAAGAGCGTCAGATTTATGGATATACGATGTTAGGTGGGTCATATCAAAGAATTTTAAGCAGCTCTAATCGTTCTTTTCCAAAGCAGCCGTTGAAATTGTTCCGTGCGTAAAAATGGGTTACAGGTTTCGTCGTAACAGTGTCGTGTTATAATAAACCAAAATTGAATTTTAGGCTTATTAATATTTCATGAATACAAACTTCGAAGTTTTCTGTTGCGCGTATTTTAGTCTTGCTTGTTAAAATTCTAGTTTGACTTGAAGGTAATTAAATCCTTTTGAGGCAACGAAAGTCTGATGCTTTGGGCGTTTTAATTATTCACTCCTTTTTTTGCAAATTATAATTTGGAATTCTTCATTCAAAAGGATTCTTACCTTTGAGCCTATCCCTTAAATATTCCTTTCGATTCAAAGATATCGCTGAAACTCTTCCTTACTTTCGTTACACATTACAAGTTGTTTAATTTATTTTCTACTTTCCAATACTTCCAGTGTGGGAATGTACGGTGATCGCGATAACTTTCGATAATAATATTTTGACGGAAATAGGCTTTTTGAACCACCAGAAACGCAGAAAAATTGATTCTACAATAAATCGGTATGTTTGTGCGTGTGTATATGTATGTACGTAAGACACGGTATTTCCAAAATTAGTACATAAACCTTGTGATTTTAAAATACTGAGGCACGATGACTATCCAACGGGTAAATGTTTTTCCCTATCCGAAACCAGAAACAGAATATACAGAAATATTTGGGAATCAATTTTTTCAAACAACAATTATCCAAATGGCAATCTGGAAATTCACAGGACGTCTGAATTCGTATCGAATAATTTTTTGCACAAGCTTCTAGCTTCAAAATTAAGTTTTTTTAAATACTTACTTAAACTTCCGTTTACGGAAAAACCGTTAATCCAACTGATTTCAACTGAAAGTTATTTAACAGCCGTCGTTATTTAAAATGTAATATACAGAAACGTTATTATGCAGCACAAATTATAAAAATGTGGCAAAAAGTTCTTGAAATATTCAAAAAAGTATTTTTCGAAAATGACTAGTAAATGTTATGTTTTACTTATATATGAAGCTCTTTTCTAAAACGGTCCATTATTTTCTTCTTCTTCCATTGTTTAATTTCCTATTACTCAAAAATCAAGCAGCAGAACATAGAGGCGCCGCCATGTTGGCGCTGCCGTTTTGGCGCCCGCCTTTTTGGCTCCGGGACATTTGGGCACGGTTCTCATTCTATTATTATAGCAAACTTCTATTTAGTTTAACCTGTTTGTTTGTACGTATGTGCATATATATCTTAAGCTCAAATCTCCGATTGGCAAACAACCCCAAGAAACTCATTTAAAGTGATACTTTTGTAGAAAATAATTATAATAAATAAAACACATATACCTTAATACCTTAATACATTTTAAACTTAAAACGGATAATGGCCATTACTTAGAAGTGATTTTGAACTGTATGCAAAAGAGCAATAATGGGGTAATTAGTAGGGCAATCATATATTTGATGAACATAAAATGTAGATATGTTCAATTTTCATTCTAGTTATATTTTACTTGAACAAACATCGTTTATTTGAATAATTTTACATAAACTTAATTTTGTACTAACTATTAACAATTCTTGAAAACAAACTTTTATTAAAATGTACTATATTGGGGTGTTTTGGCGCTAAAACGGAGGCGCCCAAATATCACTTATACTAATCCAGCTTATATTAAAAATGGATGGCTAGACAGTGATTTTTCTGTGACAGGTTCAACTGTGACTGCACCTCTTAAATCACTGTGACAAAAACCTACGACTTTGTCCGTGATACGTGACATCGTAGGAGCTAGAGGAACTGTTGTGACATAATTGTTCATATTAATTCAAGGTTTTATAACCTACTAGCCACAGACAACACTCAGTCTTAAAACGTTTGAAGTGCCTGTTAAATTCATCGGCACTTTGGCTCAATTTATGTTACTGTATTTTATTTAACTTGGTTAATAAGAAAAATACTATAAAAGCATAATGAAATTAACTTGGAAGGTATTGATTAGCAGGTGCATATTACCGAAACGGAGATTTTCCACATTTTTGAAGTTCTGTATTATAAATAATTGGGACAGGTAGACTTGTTTCAGCTATAAGGGCCTGTGATGTGTGAATCGACCATAAATTGTGCAAATATTCAAAGGATAATTTTTCTGTCACGGGTTCAACCGTGACTGCTTCGATTAAATCACTGTAACAAAAACCTATAATTTTGTGATGCGATGTGCACTGTAAAACCTGTTGGATACTGCTGTGAAGTAATCGTTCTTGTCGATTAAGGGATTTATCCCATTTCAGCCACAGGCTGCACTCGGTTTTAAGATATGCCTATTAGATTCATGGGTGCTTTGGCTCGATCTTTATTACTATATTTTGTTTAACTTGGGATCGATGTTTCGCAATTTAGTTGTACGTACTGTTACATCATGTAAAGCTTCGGGTGAATTAATAATGGATCAGTCACAGAACTTCGTGTATCGTACAAAACTTCAGGCATTTCCATACCACCTGCCAGTGATAATCACTGTCACTGTTTTTTTTTGTTGGTTTCAGCGAGTTGCAATGATAAATACATCAACGTAACAAAATCACCGGTTCTGATTTTATGACCCATGTCTAGCTTATACATCTTCAGTTATATAATATTTTTATGCACTGGAATCATGCTTTGAATAAAAATGTATACGATTAAAATAACTGTAAGAATGGCACGTTTCTAATATTTAATATATGTTTCTACTGCGTAAGCGGTATTCAAGAAGAACGATTACTGTTAAGACCTACAAGAGCTTTGTTTTAATTAATTGGGAAGGTCATCTCGAGGACCTTCTATTTTCGAAATTTTCGATTTCATGATCTCTTACAGGCTTGTCTTTCTAAGAAAAATATCAATGCAAAGCTATAACCTATTCACGATTGATTTGCCATCCAACAGCCTGTGGAAATCTGGGGAAATGTGTGGTATCATTGAAATTTGTCAATTAATTAAGTTGGGTTATGCTAGTTTTTCTTGATGGAGGTTATGTTTTTTGAAAGCAGGCAATGTTGCCAGTGGAGCTTGTTTGTTCATTTAACGTCCGCCTATTGCTGTCAATATTGGTTTATAATACTTAGATATAATAATGATTTAATTATAAAGAAAATAATAACTATAATTTAAATGTTGTCGTAACACATACCAAATACATATTGCTGTTCTTCTTACACGAGAATTCTGAACTCAAATCGTATGTATACAGAGCATATTCCACGCCATTTTTTGTTGTCCTATATTTAGGTCTTGCAGCAAATTAAGAAGAATTAACGTCCATGCCGCTCATGTTTCAAATTGATATTATGGTAGTCCAGTGGTTGACTATTTGTCTCTGGTGCTAAGAGACCCAAGTTCGTATTCCACTGAGGTCAGTGTTTTTCTCGGGCGAGATAAAAACTGTAAAACACTCATTCACAATTTAGATGCCAAAAGAATATCCCCTACCCTATTCCACTTTCATGCCATCACTAGAAGTATCTGAATCATCGGCACCCTCCGATTCTGAATCAGATTCCCCAATTGAAATAATGAAAGGAGGTATATTTTCAAACGATAGATTTCCCATATGTTTTGTCCAGTCTTCCGAAATAAGTTTTTCACAATGCTCACAGAAATTTTGCCACCTGTCGGGGGTACATTTTGAAAGAGCCTCTCGCTATAAATTTGCAACCTTGTCTTTCGATTTTGGCTGCGAATTTATGTGCTTATTGTAATAGGTCTTACAAAACCCCCACGGCATTTCAATTGAGTTGTATTGACAATAGTATGGAGGCAATCGAAGAACCTCATAGTTACCCTTTTTCAAAATTTCTTCAATTACGTATCTTTTATTTCCGTCTGCTGTAAAAGGCTTAATTAACTCCCAAAGTTTTTTCTTAGTAATTTTGCCCTGAATTTCGACATTGTGGTGGTTAACCAACCATTCCTGCAATACACCTTTTTTGCAAGAAAATGTAGGCGGCTTTTCAAACTGCACTGAATGATAAGGGGCGTCGTGCGTAACCACGACAAATTTTCCTTGTAACTTGTCCAAAGAAGGAATGAGCTGATTAACCAACCAATTTTGAAAAATTTCCCCATTCATAGTTTTACGATAGTCCCTGTCGTTGTTCTTTGAGTCCAGTAACATGTCACACCCTTCCAAAAAGCCTAAATAACATCCCGCATTCAAAATCGTGAACCTCTTCCCCTCACTTTTAATTTTGGCTGGGTTACTTTTAAGATCGGTTTCGTGTACCCATTGACGACTCGCGGATCCATTTTTGTAGATCCACGTTTCGTCTAGGTACACGAATGTCACATTTTCACTAGAATTTTGATATTGGAGAAATTGTCTCAAAAATTTAATTTTGGATGCAACGACGTGTTTTTGTTCACATAAAATTTTGCGTCCATTCACCATTTTGTATTTGTAACCCATTGATTTATAATTTAATAATTTTGAATAAAGTAGTCCTGACCCCCTTGTATTCCAAATTTTCGCGGTAGTCAGCCAAGAGTTTGTCGAGAGTAAAATGTTCATTCTTCAGATGATACTGCCAAATTTGTCGTTGCAAATCTTTTCTAAACGTGTAATTAAAGAAAACGTCCATCTTAGCGCGTATACTACAAATGGAAGATTTCAAAACGTCCTGTCCTTGTGATAAAATGTCCCATATAGAACGCTCAAACACCTAAAATTGTAAGTAATTTGCAATTGCATATTTAAGAAATAATACATGCTTACCCCAAACATATTTATTAATCGATTTATAATCGTAAATCGTGTGAAGTCTGGCCTATCTCTTTTATAATGGTTGAAAGCTTCCACAATTTGCAGTTTAGTAACTTTGTTAATAACTTTCACCATTCTGACAATTAAGTAGGTATAATATATAATGTGTTTTATTAATTCTAAACTTACTAGATTATTTTAGAAAAGTAGGGGACTCTAGAGCTGGCAACAGGGCAATTTCATTTTGACATTGCTAGAAATCAATCAAATAATATTTCAGAAATGCAACTTAAGAAAAAAACACACAGCCTGCTGGATGGCAAATCAATCGTGAATAGTGTATCTGTTTACTTACATTAAAAACGCACAATTATAAATATACCTATCCAATTAATTATAATTATGACAGAATAGATACGATCCTACTGAAGGTATATTCATACAAGATTTAAATTTTGATGTATAGTTGTTGTTGTTGACTTAAAGATAAGCTGCGAGTGTTAGAGTCGTCGCAGGTAGGCGATCAAGAACGTATTCAGGAAAATTTGGGAAAGGATAAATAAAAATGTTATACAACCAGAAATGCCTAAAATAATACTTTATTTTTAAATTACATAATATACATATTTGACAGGCTTTTCTAATATTATTAAACGCAGTTTTATTTGTTTAATTTACTCAGACTCGATGTCACTAAATTCTGAGGTATCAGAAGATGTATCAGCTCCTAAATTAATTATTAAAGGTTTGATTTTATATTTTGGAGCATAGCTTTGTTCAACTTTAACGATGTGGTCCACGCAATTTTTCCAATGTTTATCAATTTAACAAGCGGCGTCGCTGGTAAGACCCAGAACATTGTCGCTTAACCTAGGAGAAGTGTTTCTTTTTCTGACGTGTTTTAAAAGTGCTCCACATCATTTCGACTGGATTAAATTCGCAAAAGTAGGGGGGAATCGCAAAACATTATGGCCGTTTGCTACCGCAGTTTTATCAATGAAATATGATTTTTTTATATTCAGTTCTTCCATTAGTTTTAACAAAGCTGGTTTAGTTTTCACATTGTCAGGAATAGAAACATTATTTTCGTTTAAAATTGTACAATACTCGTATGTGCTTTTTTTGTGCTTTGGTTGGGTATCTTTTTAATTCGCCTGGAACGGTAAAATGCGTTATCCACCAGAATCACGCTGTTTGCCGGAATGTTGGGAAGTAGAAATGTGCAAAACCAATCTTCAAACATTTCGGCGTTCATATGTTGGTGGTAATCTGCGTTGGAACTACTAATGTTTTTTGTTGATAATTTCAAACAATTGTTAAAGAAACCATTTTCACTACCAGCATGGATAATTATTATGCGCTTTCCTCTGGAAAGTGGAACATCTATGACGGTTTTCATTGAATTATCAGTACAACCTCTTCTGATGACGTCATGAGTATCATACCATACTTCATCTAACCTATTTAGACAAAATCGATCAATACTTTGATCAATTTTGCCTACGGTATAAATTAATCATCTTAAGGTATTCGTCCCGTAACCGTACCATGCGATCGCTTTCCATTATGTATTGCCGTTTAATTATAACTTTATACACTCCTGGACAAAATTAACGCATCACTTATAGTAAGTGACAAAATTCAACAAAAAACCTTTATTATTGAAATTATAACGCATGAATTGTAACAAAAAAAAACTTTAACTAACTTTTAACAACAGTTTCAACGTGATTCAACGCTAATTTAACAAAAATGTTGCAGTAACATCTAAACTTGAAGGCACAGTGAAAATTTAAAAATTATAAAAAGATCTTCTAAAATTAAATTGAACTGTAAAATTATAACATTAATATCGGGTATTGCCTCCCCTTGCTCTTATAACTGCTTCCATTCGTCTAGGCATACTACTAATTAAGTTGCGGATAGTGGCTTGAGGAATATTCTCCCATTCAGCCACCACAGCTTCTTCAAGTTCCCTAAGAGTTGTAGGTGCAGGTATGTGCCGTCTAACTGACCGTTTAAGTGCATCCCACAGATGCTCTATGGGATTCAAGTCCGGGCTTTTAGGTGGCCACTCCATAACCTGAATATTCACTCCACGAAGGTAATCCATTACTTCTACAGCAACGTGTGGTCGAGCGTTATCTTGCATAAACAGGAAGTTGTCGCCGATAAATGGAGCACACGGCATAACATGTTCTTCTACTATATTCTCGATATAATAATTTGCATTCATTGATCTCCTGTGAATAGGTACCAAATCCGTGGAAGCGTCAAAACAAATTGCGCCCCAGAACATTACTGACCCACCACCAAATGGAACTCTTAGAGAGATATTGCAGTCAGCAAACCTCTCTTGTGGTCTTCTCCAAACACGCTCACGTCCATCTGGTGACTTCAGACTGACTCGTGTTTCATCCGAAAACAAAACTTGTTTCCACTCTTCAATAGTCCAGTTTGCATGAGCTCTAGCAAAACGCAATCTAGCAACTCTATGTTCCCTGGTGAGCAGTGGTGCTATTGCTGGTCTTCTACTCTTTAATCCTGCTTCATTAAGCCTTCTCCTGACTGTTCTTCCAGAAATCTCTACATTTCGAACTTCTGCTAGAGCTCTGCTTAACTCGGAACCGGTCGATTGTCTCGTCCTTAAGACAAGTTGTTTAAGAAATCGATCACTCTTTCACCTGTAGATCTTTTACGACCTTGTCCTCTTGCTCTAGAGAAAGTCCCAAATTCGTTAAAACGTTTAACAGTCCGACTTATTGTTGACTGTTTAACGCCTAACAAAGTAGCCACATAACGCTGGCTACGACCATCGTTAAGAGGGTCGACTCCAACGTTTACCTGGCTTAGCAGGACTGGTAAACGTTCTGGCAAAACTATAAAAATTGTAAATTTTGAATCGGGTATTAATTAACTTGGAAACTGTAAATTATTAAATAAAAAATCGTAGCTAAAAGATGTATTTCTACTCTATAAACGTATATTGCAACATTTTATAAATCTGTCTCGATTTTGTCAAAAAAAATTCGAAGTAACCCTATTTTTTCAAAAATGTAGATAGTTTGTAATTTTTTTTCGCCGATTGGTTAATTTTTTACAAAAATTTGCAAAGTACGGACCTAAAGCAATCTTTCTAGAATGCGCCCAATTTTTTTAGGTTCGAAAATCGTTTTGCAATTAGTAATAACACCGATTTGAAGTAAAGCTGTTTTATAGGAAATTTCGAGTGGAGTCGACCCTCTTAACCAGAGCTATTGCTTGCGCTGCTTCATGTTCACTTAAATTGCGTTGACGATTCATATGTTCAACTCTAGTTATACTGGACAGTGTATTTTATTATTTTAAACAAATGAAAATCAAACTAATGATAAACAAAATTAAACTGACCAATTTTTGTTTAACAGCTTTTTATGAAATCAACGCCACATAAACTTATTTGCAAACTTTTTACCTTAAAAACGTCAAATGATTGCAATTGTTTTTTCAATAATAACAGATGAGATCCTGAGGTACCTAGATACTATATTTCACAAATTAAAACTGTGAAAATTACTAGTAATAGTAAAAGTAAAAAGTGATGCGTTAATTTTGTCCAGGAGTTTATTTAAATCCCATATCGGCTATCAAACACGGTAATGTTTCTGTACTTTTGTAAGGAAAGTACATTGGTTTTGATCTAATTTCTTGAAATATTTCGCTTACGGTGGCAACTAATTTCTTTTTATAAAAAAATATAAATAGTATCTCCTACGGTTTCCCTGATTCTTATATCAGCCCTAGAAAATTTCCGAGTAGTTCTTTTCTTGCGGTGTGTAACACGCCCTTTGTTTATAATTTTTCTCACTATAAAGTAGTGGACATGTGTCAATTCTGCAACACGTTTCATAAAGCCATACTGGCTGTCCGAGTTCGGATTTAGCTATTTATAAATGTTTAAAATTATTTGCTGCGCTTCAACGGGAAGTGGCGTGTTGCACTTAAATTTATATTTTCAGTTTCACTACTACTATTTACAACATCTATGTCTTCGTCGGTATCACTGCTTGCAATTTCCATAATTTGATTATCATCGTCGCTTTCGAAAAGTCTCCAGAAAGCCATGATGTAACTGCGACTGGTCAAAATTACGATTGAATTTACCCAAAACAATAACCAAATTAGCATACTTTCAAAAACAAATGATTCATATTGCAAAACAAATTTAACATGATTACATACATCGTTAGTGGACAACAACACGCATTATAAGGTTGGTATATTTAACAATATTCAGGGAATAGATAGTCGTTTATCCGATAATTTTAATTTAATCTTACCTAGATACTTTTATTATATTATAACATTTTATAATATATATTATAATTACACCCAGTTTCAATAAACAGTTGCATCGCCGGATTTTACTGCCATTGCCAAGAAAGTTAAATACGGTCCTGACCACAGACCAACAAGCACCAACGCTATTGTTCAGACATTACATGCTACCTGCTGACTGGTAATCGCATTTGAGTAAGGATTCAAACATTCGCTACTACCAGTTTGGTCCTACTTGAACATTACTGCGATGTCCTAGTACTGCAAATACTAAAATAGAAAAAGTATCAGCACATCTTTACCTTTTTATTACTTCGTTATATGTCCATTAGCCATTACAAACAAACAATCAAGAAAACGCAGTCGATTTACAGTTCGTCCCTTGTGAAATATTAAAAATTAAAATTATGGTATATATGTAACAGCAATCTATTACCAATATGAATTGCAAATAATCTTTAATGGTAACGCCAATAAAGAAGACTATGTGAGACATATGTTCCTGCTGTGCGGAAAAATGGTTGTCAAAACATATTAACAGTGGCTTCTGCTTTATACTCACAAACTGAATTTAGAAATTTGATCCAATACAGGGTACTTCAACAACTTCGACTTACAAGTCATTAAATTCACACTTAGAGTAAAAGTACGTCGTAAATGTCATCTAACAGTGTTTAATACCTTTACTGTCGTTACAAAAAAACCTTCAAAAATATGCAAAAACAGGTTGATGTTTGGGAAAGTTCAAACGACCTGATTCGCTCATTTTTCTGGTTTATATTGAATTAAGCTGACCATTCTGCAGCATTTAGCACAACACCGATACTTAAAGCTTGTTATTTTTCAGCGTGAGCGTTAACCCAATGACTGGAAATATCGACTTGTACTATGCCCTGCCAAGCCCGGTTTGCAGGGGTTTGCTTCTGCTTGCCAAATCGTTAAATATAAAATTCAATCTGAAGCCTATTAACATTCTGGCTGGAGACACCATGAAACCAGAGTTCATCAGGGTAAGTTTCGGTAGCTACTAGTTTAGCTTCGGAAATGTCTGATATGTCGTCGAAATCAGCTGCAGGTTTGCTTGTGTAAAGTACATACCAGACTAATTAGCGCAAACGCTACGGGCTGCAAGAAAACTATTATGAATATGCATCTATGGATTTGGAAACTTCGTCAGCTATGCTAACCATTATGAAACAATATAATACACAAAAAAATAATATGAAATATTCAACTAAAAAAACAAGTTGCGCGACACAGATAATAATTTAAAAGTTCTTGTGATCAGCCAAATACACTTCGTTTGAAACTTTGCTAAAATAATGTTTCATTATTGCGTATGAAATGATCAGGTTTTCATAAAAAAAGGTTAACAATTATAAGAAAACAATAACAACAACGAAAACAAAATTAATAATGTGTAACATCGCCATGATGAGCAATGCAAGCATTTACTCGTCGTGGCATGCTTTCTATCAAGTGGTCTATGTTGTCCTGGGAAATCTCGTTCCATATAACCTCAAGTTGGTGTCTCAGTTCGTCTAAGTTGTTAGGAGCTTTTGACAATAATCTTAGTCGCCGCCCCATCACGTCCCAAAGATGTTCGATCGGCGATAAATCCGGTGATCGTGCAAGCCAGGGCAACATTTGCCCTGTGCTTGTTGGAGCTACGTTCTGGTATGTTTGCAGTGTGTGGACGTGCGTTATCCTGTTGGAAAATACCGTTTGGCAACGTCTGTATGAATGGTACTAACACTGGTTCCAGGACATTATGAATATAACGATGAGTATTTAAAGTGCCTGGGACGAACACAAGAGGTGATCTTCTACCAAACCAAATCGCACCCCAAACCATAACGTTAGTTTTATAAACTCCCTCATGGCCGTTTAAACGCATGTATAGTCGGGTGTCGACTTATTTGACGGGTGCGAAGTCCGCAGTCAGGTAAAATAACCGGTTGAACTAAGATGAGCGGCCACGCGCTTAAGAAACCAGTGACCAAAAACAAGTGTCGAATTCAATGTAGCTACTACAGTACAATAATTAAACCCCTTTGCAGTAAACTAAAAATCTACATTTATTTACCAATATCAAGACAGCTTGAAGATTATTATTGCATCTAATTCACACGAGAATATGAATTTTATTTTTAAATATTTGAATTTAAATAATTGTTATTCATATTAAAATAATTATATTTCTACTGAAATACTAATAACTAAAAATGCAGTGTTAATTATGTATTTGAAATAATTTGAACACGAAGGTGAATCAGGTACAACGTTTAGAATAGGTCAAGCACATCGTCTTGGTCCGATGAATCATCACCCAAATTAATTATTAAAAGTTCCATCTCGTCAACTATAATTTACTGAAAAGTAACATTAGAAATCACCTGTTTTGGAGCCACTGAACACTGTAAGTGCTATCTCTTTTCGTTTCACAAGTCACCGCAGGGCATTTCATAAACTTTAGAGCGGTAAACTGCAAGACTTGCGCTCGCTCTAATAGCCTATACGAACTAAGGAGCTAGAAAAAGAACAATATAACTATACAAATGTTATGGTGGTTCGTACTGCGAAGGGCCACCCGTCAAATAAGACGACACCCGACTATAGTCGCCGTTGTAGGATCTTCCTGTGCCATCTGTTTTCTTCCCCTCTTGCTATATGTCCCGCATATTTCCATTTCAAAAATGCTTGCTAGGTCAGTTACTTTTGTCTTTTCCTGATATAGTCGTTGGTTTTTCGCCCCGTAAAGGTAATTCTAACAAGGCTCTCTCCATTGTATGCTACGGTACTCTAAGCATAGTATGCATATTTTTCACAGACATCACCCAGTTTTCGGAACCATAACTCATAACTGATAATTTACATGAGTTGAACAGTTTTTAGATGTAGGGGAATTTTTTTGTTTGGAAATTTAAAAATTGATCTTCTGCAAGGTGCCTATGATTATCGTACTCTTCTTCTAATCTCTGAGATTTGCTTATCTAATCCTATTGTAATACTTTGACCTAAGTATATACATCCTTTGACTTTCTCTATGTATCTATTTTCTACCTTTATATTACCTTCTTCGAATACATCGCCAGGTATTAATTAGCAGAAGCATATTAACAAAAGCAGAATTTTCCATATTTTTGAAGCTAGTGAAAATTTTAATATTTACTTGTAAGCTGAATCTTTTGAAACACCCTATATTAATTCTATTTTATAAACAGGTGCGGCAGAGTTGATACAGCTGTACTTGTTAATTGTGCAAATATTCTAAACCTAAGCAATAAACACCTAACCTCGACCGGCTAGTGATTACAATTTCTGAGTTCTATTCAAGTTATGTTCCACGTGCATAAAACGCAACACCTCACTAAAGCGGCAGTTCAGCAAATACTGAAAAAATAAGAAACATAAGCTCAGATACTGACGATGCAATAGTGAGGTGTATAAGCAGGGGAAAATATTTTAAGTACCTGAAAGATACAGCCAATGCTACGGAATGCCCGTCAGTAACCAGCGCACGTACGTACGTAATTGTAAAGTAGGAATCTGGAACAAAAACAAATAAAAAAAGAAATGAAAAAACCAAAGTAGTTTGCAAAACTAAAACTTTAATTTAAATACGCTTAATTTTTTAACAAGTGGTCGCATTTACATAACTGCAACGCATATTAAACAACGAACAACACATTCCATGCTGTAAAAGAATACTAATTGAAATTAAATTTCAAATTACAGTTAATGGTGTTTACATTATAGATGTACTAGGTTTATTTTGTAAATGTAATATGTTCAGTAATTAAATAATCAACAAATTTTAGATGAACCCTCAACATTCTGTTCCCACAATGGTAGAAGAGGATGGATTCACTATTTGGGAAAGGTAATAGTAATTCGTATATTAATACCTTATCAATGTTCCTCTCTGTTTAGTAGTTCCTGAAAAAGCTTATCCTTGTATTAACGTTTACCCAATAATGTTAAACTATCACGTCTCATCTTGTCGTCAACTCCAAGCACTTGCTTTATCCAAGCAGTTCACCACCAATATGTAGGAAAACGGCAAACTTGCACAGATAATAATCAAAATAATTTTAAATCAGTTGTGTTCCGTATTATTTCGTAAGTTTTTGGCCTACATAAAGTACACGTTAGCTATCAATAATTCTTAATTTTTTCGCTGATTACATATACATATTAATACAGCACTTATATGTTATTAGAAATTGATTCAATTCTAAATAAAATAAAAATATGAATAACAGATCTTTCACATTTTGGCGGTGTAAACTTGCTTTAGAAGAAAGAACTTATAGTGATTAGCTGTTAAAGAACGTAATGTAGGAATAAGTAATGCCAACATATAACGAACTTGCTTGAGTGACATAATATCTGTTGCTGGAACTCTTTATGTTCTTATTATTATGAAAATTTGAATTCAAATCATTACTATAACGAGAAATTCTATTATCCTAATATTATTTTAAAAAAACAATATACAGCACCTCGGTGTTAATGCTGTTTTCTTTACTTTCAGAAATAAAAGGTACTTTATTGAAAAAATTACTAAGCACAGTGTTTAAATCTCATTGTAAAACGTACTGTTAATCACATTTGAAATACCTTGGTTCTGAGCAGAAAGTATCTAAAAAATTAAAATGTAATTTACAGCCGAGCAATAATGCAGTACATGGTAGACCAATATGACAAGGACAACTTATACAAATTGCAAGATCCCAAACAAGCAGCTATGGTTAATCAGCGGCTCTATTTCGATGCCACTGTACTCTTTCCACGACTTGTTGAATACTATGTAAGTTCAAAGGGAACTTTAACTTTTCTAACATTCAGTTATCAATCTTATTTGCCATAGCATGTAATATTAGATAATTATGACAATCAAGGGCGTGTCCAGCTCAGGGGGGGGGGCAGCTTTTTATCCAACTTCCTTCATGGGGGAAGAAGGTCCGGGGGGCTATGCAATAATGCACAATTACAAAGTAAAAACACTATTCCACTAATTGTTCCTTGTTCGCGAAACCCCATTGATGATGGATGCTTATCATGGCTAACCTATTTAACCTATTTTCACCAATAGTGCTTCTAAGTCATGTTTTAATTCGGCGAAGGGAGCTGAATTAACGCTCTATAGCGCTCTTTTCTAAAACCTCGATGATATCTGGGGCTTCTTTTACCTCATTCCACATTTTGAACCACAATTCTTTCTCTCCTTCGATGTTGCCTAAATTGTAAAATGTTACACAAGATGAAGTACTTTCATTCCATTCCTCCAATGAAACATCTCTCATCTTACTCGGATGGAAATGTGTCAATGAAAATGCAGACGTTTTGTCTGCAGAAACTCTAACTTCTAAAGATGATATGATGGAATCCAAGTAAGGAATTATTAAATACCTTCTCTAAAATTCGGATGGATTTCCGGCTGGAGGGTTGCTTCTATGCATTTGTCGGCTAGCAACGCGAGTGGCGACTATATCAACATTCAAATGCTTTGCAATGACTCCTGCTTCGTTCAAAACGTCAGCTGTGACGTTCTCCGCATCTTCCCGATGCTCTCTTAGCATGGCAAGAATAAATTGAATGTGCTGGTTAGCTTTAACTATGTCAAGTGCCTTCAATTGAAGTGAATTTGCTACGGGTTCTAGTATAGAGGAATACTTCGCAATTAATGCTACTGACACAACAAATGAAGATCTGCACGCCGCTACATGCATCTGATATGCATTTTTTCTTGTTTCTGCATTACCCTCTTCACCTAATGTCTCTAATGCTTCAACAATACCAACGAAGTGATCCTTAAAACACAGATGCTCTTGTACTTTTCTGACCATCTTCCAGCTAGGAAGGGAGGCAGCTGCCCCCCACCTGCCCTCCCTGGATACGCCCTTGATGGCAATAATATACTATATAAGATCATTTTTATTTCACATATTGCATATGAAAATCGAAAACTAACGTTTTGACTAGTGGAAAGTAACATTTCTGATGCTGGTAAACAGTACTCCAGTATACGAGGTCTGATCAAAATGTATCCAGAATGGCTTTATTTAAAAAGAAATTACAAGATTTATGAAATTAATATTTAATCGCCTTCAAAGTAATACCCTGCCGAAGTCACACACTTAATCCAGCGTTGCTGCCATTGCTCGAAACATTTTTTTAAATTCTTCTTCTGAAATGGCGAGCAGCTACTTTGTCGTGTTCTGCTGTATCTCCTCAATATCTTGAAATCTCTTTCCTTTCAAATGGAATTTGATTTTTGAGAATATAAAAAAGTCTCTGGGAGCAATGTCTGGCTAATAGGGTGGCTGCGTTCCTCAAACCTCGCAGAACTTGGCAGTAGTACTCCTTGTTGATTGTCTGGCCCGATGGAGCGTATTCATGATGCTCTCATGTTTACGAAAATGCAGCGACGTTCGTTATGTCGAGGCATTTTCGTAAATGAAACAGAAATTAAAAATAGAATTTCTATAACACCAAAGTATTCAATTGACTTAGCATTGTTCTTTACTGTAGGTCACAAGCACTACCCATTGTTTTTGCGATCATGGCTACCTGATAATTGCACGTCGTAACGACAACCCAAAACTTGGGACAAGCATTTTAAGGCAAACGGTTGCCTCTACGCGTATAAACTAAGAGTACCTTATTTTTGTACTTTTTAATTCTCTTTCAGAGAATAACATGAAAGTTTAAAATTTTCTACTAATAACAAAGTTAGAGCCAATATAAAATTTCAGTGGTAGGTTAAGAGCCTCTTACGGGCAAGCCTGCTTAATGAAAATAATTATGTCACTGTACGACGTAATGGTAAATATGTGTACCAAATTTGAAAGAAATATCTTTAGATTTGTGGAAATTACAATAAAAAGAAAAAATAAAAAATTGAACTTTAAGGCCCTATAACTTCTTAAGGAAGGACTTTCTGCCTAGGGTATATTAGGTTTAATCGGTTTATTTTAACCTAAAAAATCTATGACTAAACGCTGGCCCATTCTTTCTGAGACACCCTGTATATATGTATATATATATATATATATATATATA
>JABXWE010007010.1:0-61120 GCA_014611495.1 Limonius californicus
GGGGGTATGGGTTTTAATATTTATTGAAGTGTCACATAATTTGAAAATAGTTTGTAAGAATATTTAAAATCCCTATTGTGGCAATACTTACCTATATTATTTTTATTAGGTGCGAAGTATTCTGGACTTCAAGGTCACTTATGTGGATGTGCCTTACAACGGGTATGGCCAAAAGTTGCCCAATGGGTCATACCTAGGTGCGTATGGTGATCTACAAACCCACAAAGCTAATCTGGCGATGGGTCTCTTCACCCTCGATCACATCAAAAATTATGACTTTGATTTATCTTTCCCTTATTTGGAAGATTCGGCGAAATGGGCCGTTCCAGTTGCAAAACGCCAGTCGCACTGGAAAAGCCTTATCAGAATATTCGGTTACCATGTCTGGGTACTGCTGCTAGTGTCCTTCGTTGTAGCTTCCTCCATTCTGTACTTTACAGCAATCCGTCTGGAAAAACTCAACCAATATCGAAGATTCCTACGCTGTTGTGAGATTTGTTTTCAGGTTTTAATATGGCAGCCCCTCCACATTTTGCCCACAGCTGTGGTTGTTAAAATAATTTTAATTCTATGGATATATTTCTGTTTTGTGATTTCGGCGACATTTCAGAGTCAACTGATTACCGTGTTGAATTTTGAATCCAGTGAGAAACAAATTTCTAGTATTGGTGAAATGATCAAATCAAAACTGATATTCGGTTTTTATCAAATAGATGCCTTGCTGGTTTCGAATATGAATTCCAAAACGGACAGTTATATTTACAACCACCATGTTGGTTGCCCTGTAGACACGACTTGCCTTGATAGAGTTGCTTTCCAGAGGGACCTCGCAACGATGCATGTTGAAAGGTATCTCGAATACATGATGGGATTTTATTCAGGTTCGAATGGAAGACCCTTAATTTATATCGCAAATGGTAAAATGCGTAATGTCTTGATCAGCATGGCATTCTCCAAAGGCTTTCCGATGTTCGAACAAGTAAACAAGCTACTTGTTGAAATAAAATCTGCAGGCTTTGTTCAGCATACTTACAATATGATGAAGTATCACAAAGAAAAGAAAAGCATGAGCAACTCAACACTTACAAAAATTAGCGCTAATATTTTGAATCTTAATGAATTAATCGGTGTATTTGAATTGCTAATACTAGGATGGTTGATATCGTTGATGATTTTTATAACAGAACTAATCGTAAACAAAAATATTGTTTTTAAGCTTTGGAACTGTTGTAAGAGGATTTCAAGGATAAGAATAAAATGTTGGAAATCTCGTAATTAACGTACGGACGTTAATTGTTATCCTATTTGAATATCTTTTGTAGAAAATGTTTGGAAAAGCTGTAAGGTGTTTTTGGAGTAGTTAATGAAATATTCTTATGGAACATTTAATTTAGATCCTGTAACTATTTTTATATTAAAAAGACACAGTAACTTTTTAGTAATGCTGTCTAAAAACTGCTTTGATGGAAGTAGGGAAGGTATGTCAAGTTCAACGTAAATTAACCACCTTCTACGCTCAAGGGTGATTACCAACATGTAATGTATAAACATTACCCAAAATAAGTGTACATTAAAGTGGATAGAAATAAAAAATTTAAATATAACTACAATTTTCGACCTTCTTCGTTATAGTTTGTGTGTCCAATGTTAAACATAAACCTCCTTTAAGCTTCTCCACGTGTCCTTCTTTTTCGCACGTTATTTCCAATTAAATCCCACTATTGTTTTCATGGCTAATAGTCTAAAGGATTACAAATAGTTTTTGATCGGATTGCAGAGACTTCCGAGAGATATGGCTTAAAGCTGAATACCAAGACGACCAAGTATATGATAGTTAGCGAAGAACAACCGGGCGATCACGGTATTTACATTAACGGAATACAATTAGAACGGACTGACAAATTCACATAATTGGGATGTACCATTAATAGTAATTGGGATCATGCACTGGAAATTAGGTGCCGCATTGAAAGAGCCAGAGAGGCATTCCTACGCCTTAAAAGAGTTTTGTGTGGTCGTGACCTTAATCTAGAACTGCGTATACGGTTAGTACGTTGCTATGTGTTCACTGTTCTACTTTATGGCGTAGAAGCATGGACACTACTGAAGCAACCCTTAAAAAACTAGAAGCATTTGAACTGTGGGTCTATAGACGTATGTTGTATATAACTTGGATCGATCGGGTACGAAACGAGGAAGTAATGGCGAGAATGAAGAAGATAAAGAAATTATTCGGACGATTAAAATAAGAAAATTAGCATATTTCGGACACATTATAAGATATAAGGAAACATATAACATCTTGCATCTAATTATGCAAGGGAAAATTGATAGCAAACGGGGTCCTGGAAGAAGAAGAAGCTCATGGCTAAAAAATCTGAAGCAATGGTTCTGCCAAACGACAGAATCGCTTTTCAGAGTAGCAACTAATAAAATAATGATAGCCAACATGATTGCCAACGTTCGCTAAGCGGATGCGCTACTCGAAGAAGAAGATTGTGTTTATGTCATCGACCCATAACATCGGTGGGTGTCCTCTTGTTCTTCCACCGACGCATGGTCTCCATTTGTTGGTCTATCTGTTTTGTGGATATCTTTCATTGGGTCCTGTTTATTTCAATTTTTGCGGAATTACTGATTCTACTTTCGTGATATTCCTTCCTTGATTTCAGAAATTCCAATGTTATACCTAGGATAGCCCTTTCTATAGATCCTTGTACTTTTTCTACTGTATTTTTAGTTCTTTTAGCGTAAATCCACGTTTGTGTTCCATATGTTAATGCTGGGGAGACAGTTTTTAAGTGTTGGGGAATGGTCGCAGTCTAAGTTCTAAGATCATCTTGAAGGACGTTTATGAATAGTTTGGAGGATAACATATCTCCTTGTCCGACTTCTTCCCTTATTTGCACTGCATATGTACATGTCTACAATAAAATGCACTGGCTGCTTGATTATGGCAGTTTTCGATAAGTTTGATGTAGCTTGTGCCGATTCAGTTTTACATAGCTCTTGTGACGTTCGTCTGTTTTCCCGCATTTGAATTTGAATTTAAATGTTTGTTAAACATCCCATTGCTTTAATTCATAAATGACGCGTCTTGCGCCATCTCTCGGTTATCCGAAGAGTTGTCACCTTTATCGCATGCTTTCATTGGTGGGCACGGGCTAAAATTGTGAAAAGGGCCGTTTTCATCAAAATCGGCATTGACGGGCTTCATTGGTGATATTGGGGCGGGATATGAGTTTTTCTCGTAATTAAAAGTCGACAAGTAAATCGGATAGTACGTACACAAGAATCGACAATATAAAGGGAACACCGTGTGGTTTCCCCTTTTTTCGTTCGCTACGGATGAAATTAACTCCGTTCAAACGTTTACGTGAGGAAGCTATCGTTCCAGTAAGAACTCTGTGCTGTGGATTATCATTTTTGGCGTTTAAAACATCTAGTTTTAACGGTATTTTTATTTCGATTTCATTCTCCAGTGCCGTGAGTGACTCCGTATTACAATAAAACCTATTCGTATTATTAAATAGTAGTAAATATTGTAAGCAGTGACTATTTGTTTACGAGGTGTTTAGACTTATAAGAAGTAAAAGTAGTTGTACCATCAAGAAATAAATCAACCTTTTGTACGTATTTGTGTTGTGTACACAGTTCTTTGACTTTTGTTAAAATCTCACTGTAAATGTTGTAGCCAGTTGCGATTTGAGGCAACAGGTTCTGAGGTCTCGATGTCTTTTGAGTTATTATTTAGTTTGTAGCAAGATCCACTCTGATATTTAGTTGCCTTGTAAATGTACCAACATTTTCTTGTTTTATTCAATAAATTTATAACAATTGTTTGTTTATGGTGTATTTTCTTCCTTTGTGTATATTTTCTAAACAGTATCAAGGCAACAATGTAAGTCGACTCCCCGTAAGTCGTCGGTCCGTGGCCCTTCCACGAGGATCTACGTGTAACTGCGACTTGAAAGGGTGCCTACTTATTTTGAGATACCCCGTACATTATATCAAAAAAGGTTTTCTTCCGGTAATTGTGCTCCGCAAATTCTCCCTCCTTATGCTAGCCGAAAAGCCTTTTCCATCGGTTTAGCCCGTAACACTCTTTTTAACGCGTAAAATTAGTTGCAGTAGCAAAGAATTTTACATTCAGTAGAAGGTTTTCTCGTAATCGACAAATCTTAGGTAGATCGGTATATTATATTCTATTATTTTTTCGAGGAGTACGCTTAGAGTTGGGCAGTGGATAAGTACTCCTGTACGATCCCGGGAAAAACAGACCTACTTCAAGGACTAGCAACTTGCCCACACGAGCTTTTGGTATTTCCTACTTTCATTGTTATTGTAAACCATGTCCTTCAAACTTAATCCCACCCGTTCCCTGTTTTACACCTACCAGCTCCTAAACCAACTCCCTAGACGTCTGGCAAGCGTAGAATTTGAGGTGCTAAGCTCGGTTAAAGATGATAAAATGAAATGTATTTGGGCTGTACAAAATAAGAATAAAAGCAGAAAAATTGCTCTCTCCCATCTGGAAACATAGTGTATTATAAGGGCGATATAAGACACAGCATCAGTGGAGTTTTACTTACTACTACTAACATACGTAATACTAATCCATCTGGTTTGTGCGAAAAACTCAAAAAAGTAATACGTGGATCGCAACACTACGTTTTCGTTTTTGTAGTGAGAAATAAGTATGTTGTATCCTACAGGTGCCATCGTTGCAACAACACAACTCAAATTTGAAAACTACCACGTGACCACGTTAGTCGGTATAGCTTCACATACTCGTTTATTTTTCTTGGCCAAACCTCAATTGAAAATGTAATTCACACTTATAAGGGGTGTTACAGAAAAGAGGATTAGGTAGGTGGCCGTTAAGGTTTGGTCACGTGATGTATGCGATTGTGGCATGTCACAGATAATAATTATTACATCATGTAATTTACATCCTTGCCACAAAATGGTGTACAAGTTGGAGCGGAATGTAATTACTGTCGAATCTAACTTTCGCGTTAGAACTAACATTCATTGGATTTCGACGTATTCAGTACAAAACTGTTTGAAAGAATAAGATGTCGGGTTTTTGTGAGACAGAAAATGCTACCGGAAAGAAGAGTAGTGGACAACCATCGGAAAGCAACGCTGAAACTACCTATGCTGCTTGTGAAATAATCGAAAATGCTTCATTTCAAGCATCTTTTATAATAAATTATCTCATTATTTATTTTTGGTTATAAGCAATGACATGTTCGTAATAAATATAAAATACTTGGGTTATGTATCCCTCAGAATATTATTGTATTGTGTTCACATTAACAAGGTTTTACATTGTTCTACTCGACCCCCTTTCAGTTATATTTTTTCTGCTTTGATAGAACTTGGAAAACAAAGTAGATTTAGGCCTGGAAGATCGCGTACAGACAATCTGTTCGTGTTGAAGCAATTAGCACGCGGACGGCAATTATATTTAGTCTTCGTAGATCTCAAAACCGCCTATGATAACGTACCAATATATAAATAATGGGAAGCAAGGGGCGAGAATGACATTCATCCTCAGTGTATAAACTTTGTAAAGTAATTTTATGATGTAAATTCAAGTCAGATTTTTTGAATATAAATAAAGTCCTATGGCAAGATTGATACTTCTCTCCCATTTGGTTCAAATTATATTTATACGTAGCTCTTAAACAATGAATGAGAAAAATCAGTAGAATGGGTTTAAGGATTGGGGAAGGGGACATATTTACGATACTTTTCGTTGATGATCAAGTTATTCTTGTAGAGGACATAGAAGATGCAACCTACATGGTAAGAAAACTAATCGAAAAATATGAGAAATGGGGTTTGGCAATATATGTGAAAAAGACTGAATGTATTGCCAGTTGGAAATGAAGGCCAAAACATAATGCTGGAACATAGATTAATAAAAAACACAAGCGAATACAAATACCTGGGAGTTACTTTAACTGAAAATGCAAGGGATGATAAATATATATCAAGAGATCCAAAAAAAGCTGATCCTCAGCGGGCTGTGGAATGAAAAGTCACGTCTTTACTAGACTAAAGGAATGTTTATGATGTCAGATAAAATAGTTATCTTTTTTTTGATACGAATCTGACAGATTGTTAAAATGATTTTTAATACATTTCAAAGAGCATTCATTATTGAATCCTAATTTCGGAACGACTTTCAAGTTGACGGAAAATGGACCTATTTGATTCCTCCTTGTTTTGTGGAATTCCGAGAGAGGCATCCCAATGAAATTATTACATACATAAAATTTTATGCTTTGGTTAAGAATTTAGTCAGTAATTTTCGAGCAACTGAAAGTGTTGGAAGGAAGGAAGGGTCTGGTAGGCCAAAGAAGATAGTACCTGCTTTAATTGAAACTGTAAGACAACGAATTGACGAGACTCCAAAAACACCAATTAGACATTTATGCTTTACATCTGCATCCTTACCGATTTATTTCCGTTCAGGAGCTTGTAGAACAGGATTACCAAAAAGAGTTCAGTTTTGTCGTTGTTTTTGGATAATCTCAATAATGAACAGTTAAATTTAACCTTTTTTACCGACGAATTCTGGTTTTACCTTAATGGGTATGTTAATTCACAGAATATGCGGATTTGGAGTAGCGAGAATCTACACGTTACAATTACAGCTCCACTTCATCCACAGAAAATAGGAGTGCGTTAGAATGAGTCGTCGTAGGTTAGTTGGGCCAATATTTTTCGAAGGCACGCTAACTGCAGCAAGGTACAGGAACGAATTATTGCAACCTTTCTTAAATGAACTTCACGATGATGAGCTACGGGATGGTTTTCTGCAACAGGATGGCGCAACAGCTCATGTAGCAGCAGATACAATTAATTCTTTACGCGAATATTTTGATGACCGAATCATTAGTAGGAATGAAATTAATAGGAATAAAATAAAATCAGATTTCGAACTGATGTACATAATCCAAATTTGAGATTCAGGGGCAATATAAGTATTCCTATGCATTATACTGAACTAGGTGAGCAAAGTTTTTCTTACCAAATAGCTCACAATTATAACAATTTACCCTTGCATCTCAAGTCACTACCTCTGCCCGGGTTTCGGTCTCAGCTCGGGAGATTACTTCTTGCTGTGCAAAATAGTAGTCAATGAATTCTAAAATGGATTGATGTGCAGTTCTCCTCTTTCGCTGTGTATTGTCATACACTCATCGTTTTCATTGTCTTCCCCTTACCTACAGCTTCTTTATTCTCTTCTTCTTTCTCATTCATCCTCTTCTCTCTCTCTCTCTCTCTCTTTATTACTTCCGTCTTTTCCTTCCTCTAGGGTTAAGTGGGAGAGCAGTTTATGGATTATTACTTCTCCATAAACTGAACTTCGCCCTAGTTCTCAAAGAATTTGTTTATTTTTCTCTGGTGTATCTTAATCAATAAAGACAGTTTATTATTATAATACTGCAACACCCTGGCTCCCTCGCTCTTGTGATATTACTGTTTTGGACTTTTTTCTAGGGCCCTATTTGAAAGACACTATTTTTAAAACTCCAGTTAATGATTTAAACGAACTGAAACTTAGAATTGAAGAAACCTGTCAAAGAAATTAACAACTCACCTCAATTATTACAAAATGTTTTTGAAGGTATGAGAAGACGAGTTCAGAAATGTTTGGAGGAAGAAGGCAGACATTTTCAACATTCGTTGTGATCGTTACATTAGTTCAGGTTTATTCATTTCTTTTACTGTTGCTCAATAAAAGATTTCTGCTCCTAAAAATGACGTTTCATTATTATTCAATTCCAGCTAACACAACCTAACCTGAAATTGACATCATAAATATTCCTTTAGTCTAGAAAAGACGTGACTTTTCATTCCACAGCTCGCTGGGGATTAGCTTTTTTTAGATCTCGATACTAAGTAAGCTAGGTAAAAGTGGAGCCATAACAAGTAAATTAAATTCTCTGCTATGGAGTATAAAAATTAGAAATGTAATAAAAATGCAAATATTTAAGTCCCTTCTAGAGAATTGTATCACTTATGGAGCGAGTGTCTGTACAATAAATCAAAACTTAAAAAAAGACTCAACCCTATGGAAAACAACTACTCGCGAAGATGTTGTGGTCTCACAATGATAGACACAATACGAAACGATACTATTAAACAGAGAATAAACGTAGAAACAATTTACAACATAGAAAAACAACAGTTACATTGGTAAGGATATATGAGACGAATGCAGGTAGAGGTAATTTGGGAATGAATCCAAAATAAAAAAAAGCGAAGCAGACCAAGAACCCAATGGAGAGTTAAAATAAAGAAAGATATGGAACGAAGAAATTTGAATAAGGATACATTGGTAAGGCAAAAAAAATGGCGTTCAGGGTGCGATAGACGGCCTATATAAGAGCTGTAAAAAAATATATTTTTTTGCATGCTAATTATGTACAGATACATATTGAATTCATCTCAAAGAATAGCGTTTTTCTGATTTAATCGAGTCTTCAATTTATATTTCAATAAGGGGCAATATTAATTTTGGCCCTGGGTGCCGCACTTCTTTATTACGGCACTCGAGAGACGCATTATAAATAGGAATACTTTCAAAATATCTAGGCTTTACAAATATACATTATTTCAGTTTTAGTTTTTATTATAAATTCTGTTTTAATAAATAAAAATTCTGCAAATTGTTTTCATTTATATAGTTATAGGCTTAATATCAGCCAGGTGTATTGTGTGTATGCTGGAAATATGTAAGTCAAGTATCTGATCAGAATTTGTTGTGTGCATACATTTATTGGACAGGTAAGTAAAATGACCAACATAAACACGAAACATTAAATGCAGTTATCCTAAAAGCTACAATAAAATGCATAGTTTGATAAAATGATGCTTCTCCGCGAACACTGAAACTACGTACAATTATGAATCACGAAATGTGTCAACATATTAACCATAATGTATATATATATATATATATATAAATAACTATAATTATTTTCAAAAATGGATTGTTGATAGAATTTTTTTACCCACATCGCTTTCCAAAATTTTATGATTTCTCTCCACATTTGAATGAATCTGATGCTACAAACCTTGTAGTCTATGGCTTCAGATTAGCAACAGCCATTGTATAAGGTGGTGAATCCGTTAAACTAATAAACTAGTGGAAACTAAAAAGCTGATTCATTGTGTAGCAAAAGAGAGAAACCACATAAAGGTGGATTTTTTAAATCAGTACACGCGATCAATTAATATATATTTTTTTGTATGTGGTTAAGTAATAATTCCTCCATTAGGTAAATATCGACTATTAAATTGCTTGAACTAATAGATCGCATAAATACGTTGTTTGTATTAGCTACAACAGATTCAGTGTCTACAATGTTTTTAATCAAGTTAGTTGCGTTTTTTTATACATTAATTTGTTTAGTTTCCACTGAGATAAATACAAACAAACCAACGGCTATGGCATTTTTACAAAAATGTGTGGATGGCATCCAAGAAAAGTACCTGAAACCAACAGACTTTATAATCTTCCTAAACTTAAACGAAAAGTTTAAAGATCTTCGGTTGAATCTACTTCCTGTAGTAACCCAAAGCAACTTCTCCAGCCATTTGAATTGGTTTCGGTATATAAAAGCAAATGCTTACATCCTAATACTTTCAGAGACTCTTATCACAGACACGTTTAAATTTTTCATAAGAAGCTTTCACTGGAATCCCAGGGCTAAATTCATAGTGGTCTTGGAAGGAGAGCCCTCTAACTTGTTTCGCGTTATTAATAAATATTACGTTTTCAATGCCGTAGCGCTAGTGACAACGTCGTTGGAAAAAGTCGACATTTTTACGTATTTTCCATACGATTATTCTAAACCCGAAAGCAAGCGTACTGAGGGAGTCTTCTTAGATGCTTGCAGAGACGGGACACTCCAGAAAAATCTGAATTTGTTTCCTGAAAAATTGCCCAAGAAATGGAGCAACACCACGGTGAAGTTGGTATTGTTCGAGTATCCGCCGTATGTTATTTGTTCCACTTGCGAAGAGAAGGCCAAAACCGGAATTGAAGTTGACATTTTTCGCCTGGTTAGTTGTAGTTTTTGGGTATGTTATAATATACAGTGTGTACCAAATTCGAAGCTCACTATCCGGATAGGAAGTGCTAGAGGAGACGCGGTTTCAGTTAATTGTTAAGACGATGGGCATTTAGCAACGTACTGATCCTTTCGTTTTTTTCAAAATCCTTCCTTGCTTGATATAGGCAAGAAAGTCAAATCAGTACCTATTTTATTATTTTAAATAACTATCATTTCTGCAAGTGGTTTTAGGTTATGAGATACATCACAAATTTACATCTTTTTTAACTATAATAAATCGAGTATTGTTCTAAAACTTATTTTAAGTATATTTATTTTTCTTCCCGGTATATTTGTTTTAAATTTTTGTCAAATATTAAATATAATACTAGTAATTTACGTTTCTTCTAATCTTCTAATAGTTCCGGCAAGGTGTTATCTAAGAAGTCTAAATACATGGCACCATTAAACCGATGTGATAATACATAAGGTCCGATTACATGATCGTCTACAATACCGGCCCAAACGTTAACACTGAAGCGTTGTTGAAAAGTAAATGTAGATAGAGGGTTTTCGAAATCCCAGTGATACATATTATGCCCGTTGTTGATACCATTCTGTGCGAACTGCGATTCATCCGTCCAGAGAATTTGACTTAAAAATTCTGCATTGTTTGCGGTAGCATCTACCAACCATTGACAAAACTGTAGACGCCTCAAATTATCACCATCATGTAGATTTTGTACATGTTGTATAGGTATATGGTTGGGATATAAGCTGTTTCTGTTTAATGTACGCTGAACTGTCGACTGGGTAATATCTAATTGCCTAGGAATTCTTCTAGTACTGGTCGATGGGTTTTGCCGGACGGCGTCAATAATGTCAGGATTATCCATGATGGAGGTGTCACTCGACCCACAAGGCTATTTAAAAAAATAGTTCAAGACGGCACCTAACCGCCATTTTAAAAGTTATAAAATTTAAATATGGGCCTATAGTATTTAGCCTCCAATTAAAACGCTCAAAATTTTGTGAAGAAATATCAAGTCGTTCAAAAGTTAGCAGGGGGGGGGGAGGACATTTTACCACCGCACTGTATATAGTTTATTCTTACATCTTCTAGCATTTAACTAATTTACGTAAATGAATCATTTCGAGTTTTTAAACGTGTTAATATTGTGTAATAAATATGCTTGTCTGATTTTCATTATATCTATGCTGCGTTTTTAAAGTCATCTTCTACTCCCCAATCAAATGTAAAAATTAATAATCCTTGCTTGCTTTGAAAGAGCGAGATCTAGGACGCGGTTTTCCAAGCATCTCTAGGCACTTAGGCCATATGGCCCATTGTACACCCTAACTAAGAATTTTGCCTATCTGGGGTAATTCCAACTCCAGGAGTGATTTTGAACGTGTCACACATCGCAGTGGCACGGGACCTACGGCTTTACTTCTTATCCGACAGAAGGCGCAGTTTCAGATTTTTCCCCGCTAGAAAAATCTCATCGACCTTGGCCAGGTTCGATCCCGCGTCCCTCGGATCCAAAGGCAAATGCGCTAACCACTAGACCACCGAGGCCGGCAAAAATTAATACAGAAAAATGATTACACCAAAAAATTTCAACTAATAAATGCAATCTGGTGTTACAATGGGACTAATCGACCCTAAAATTTTAAACAATATTCATTCCGCGTAGGATAAACTATAATTATTAATTAAATTTCCTTGGTTTGATATAAATTTGGTAAAAATGAAAAAAAACAACATGACCTAAAGAAAGCTTTAAACTACCCCCTGAACTTTTTAACAGACAAATATCTAGTAATTGGCCTTGGTTTCTAACGTTTTAGGAAAATGTATAACTTATATTAAATTTTAATACGAGATAACCCAATTTATCAAAACACTTTCCACGATTATTAAGTGCAAGAAAGCGTAAATTACATCAAATATAAGAAGGGATTCGATGTCAATTAATTGAATTGAACTGAAATTATAGAAAAAGTCATATTAACGAAAGTGAAACATACCAGTTGGTTATTTAGATTATATTCAATCCTTGTAGCTGGAACATTTGATGGGCACCAATCCAACCTAAACCAATAATGACGGTGTTCCACCAGCATAAAACAGATCCTTCTAGTTGCATTTCCAACGTTGTTACCACCAACCAACAAGAGCTTTACCTAAAAATTACAAATGGCTGTTCTTGTTCTTGCTCACATTAAAATATTCAATTAAATGGAATGGTATAAAAAAAAACACTTACCGTAATACTTATTGGAAAGGATGCACACACTAACCTTGGGACTGTAACTGAAAATGGATGCTACTTTTTTTAAGAGTATGAACATTGCCCACGCTTTACAAATGTTGTAATATTTATTGTCATTTTATTTATAAAATAGAAAAACTATTACTTATCAGCATGTTAAATTTTGTTGTTAAACCCGCAATACTAAATACCGTAATGGAGTTACTAATTCCGCATTTTACTTATCGTTTTAATAATGCTTACAGCAAATTCGGTTCTGCTTGTCAGGCAGACAACGTAAGTACCTATGACTAATCTATAAGGATTCTAGAAGATTTTTTCAAATTGTTTTTTCTTTTGTGGATTTTGAACAAATGCCACAAGAATTTGACGGTTCCGGTTTTACTTAAGAAACGATTAGTTACTGATTTCTATAAGTAAGTAATTTAAAAATGGGAAATAAACAATAATAGCATTCCATTTAGATTCAAGTTGTAAATATCTAAAAGCCCAATTGCAATATACTTAGTTATTCATAACAGTATCTGCAACTATTATTAACTTACTATGGTTATCTTTCAGAAGGCATTTCCAAGTATCTTTCGTTAACTTTTAAAACCTGTTATTGGCTGTGTAACTGAAAACTAACCACTACAGGTCACTTTACAGATATGCAGCTACACTTGAAAGTTAGTCAAAAGTAAACCTTTTTGGTTGCGATAAAGTTAACTATTTAGAATAACTATTTCTCAACTTTAAGTTGAACGTAAGGGATACTGTAGTTATGGTAACCACTACGGATGCACGAAGGACGGCTTTCAGATAGGTCACCTTTCCAGCTTAAGAAATAATCACGTTGTGGACAGTCAGGGTTAACTTCGGTTATGTGGATAGATTTATACGACTTTTTAGGCCACCCTTTGATAGTACAAATCTAAGCACAAATGTGAATATTAGTAGCACTTAGGTTAGAAGAATTCTGAAAGCAAATGTAATTCATCCCTATCACGTTACTTTTGCATGAAAACTACCTTCGGAGCAGAATCTTTTCTTCCGTCCATATTTTTTAAATTGTATATTGTTTAGCGGCGAGACAAAATTCTCATCAAACAATTGTGAAGTGAGTAGCACTATGATGCACAAGAGAATTCCCACTGGATACTTCTTACCCAATTTTTTAAATAGTTTTTTCTATAAATGTTTGGCATACCATGGCAACCATTTTATTGGACCGCACCTCTCGTGAGAATTTAACTGAACAACGTCACTTGGATTTCCTACAAAACATTTTATGCGGATTATTGGAAGACGTAGACCTTAATGTACGACCAAAACTTTGGTATTAGCATGATGGCTGTCCTGCTCACTACAGTTGGATTGTGAAGAATTATATATGAATAATTAAGTTAGAGGAAACTGGATTGAAAGAGAAGCTGTGAATTTACTGAATTAAATAATACATTGTTTTTTAGTCTGTTTTTCACTGGATTAGTGTTTGCACCAATGTATACTTTTCTTGTTAAATACTAATATAGTTAATATTAGTAAAACTGTAAATTAATACAGTAAGAGATGAACTTGCAAGAAAGAAACTATAATGCATTTCTATACTCATCATCATCATCTGACATGGAGCTGACTAGAGGGTCGATCCTGGATTACGCCAGGCCCACCCCATGCCAGTAGGTGGGTAGGAATTTAAGGGATAGGGTGGGATCGGGTGGGGTATTGCACAACGTTAGCGCATGACACCGCTCTGCAACAATGGGGTTTTTGAGTACGTAACCGAGACCGTTATGCGATTATGCATTTGAGCCTAATAACTTTGGTATCAAAGCTTCACATTGTTCTTATTTCACATCTATCTCTTGTTCTAAGGTTACAGATTGCACATATCTTAGTTTCCTAATAACTAATAAACTTCTTAATATTTACTCCCAAACTTATTTAAACTGTCCTTTATGAGATTAAGCCTTTGAGCCTAATAGCTTTGGTTTCATGTTTTACATTGTACGTATTTCTTATCCGGCTATTGTTTTAGGGTGACAGATTGCTCCTATCTTAGTTTCCCAATTACTAATTAACTACTTAATATTTACTGCACCGAGTTCCAGTGTTTTACCACTTAGTTGGCAGTTCGCTTCTAGATTGTACTTCCTTCTTTTCCCTAACCTTCCCCTCTGCAGTTGACAGTTAGATATCCATCGTTTTCTTTCCCGCTGGTACATGTTTCGTTTCTTCTCCGTTGTTTTCCCCCTCCTCACTCTCTTTCTTCTTCTTCTTCCCCCTTAGTCTGTTCTTCTTCAGTCGATTCTTGATCGGATTCTTCCATTAGTGCGTAGATTCTTCTTGTCGCCCTTCGGATATCCTGTTTTCTTCGTGCCCATTCCTCCCATGTTTGTTTAGGTATGCCGGTGTTTTGGATGTCCCTCTCCAATGATGTATTCTACGTGTAGCTTGGTCTTCCGATATTCTTTTCTTCTGTTTGCATGGCATACGCTTGCTGTAGAGGATGATTGGCAGGCCTTCTTAAGATATGTGCCCAGTATTTGAGTCTTGATGTGGTGAGCCGTTTCGTTATTGTTTTCCCTTCTAGAATTTCTTGTGCCTCCGATTGTTTTCTTCCCCTGTGGTTAGTTGAAATAGTTTGAGGATTTTCTTTTCTATCCTTCGCAGTGCCATTCTATTGGCTTTCGTGATTGCGGTGGTTTTCAATCCGTATAGAGCAGTTGTGGCTATAATGGGGTTGTATATTATCTTCTTTATTCTGTTTGGTAGATTGTGTTGTCGGAGGAGCGGGAGAATCATGTCTATGGTTTGGTGTGCTTTGGTTATTCTCTGGTTGACCGTCTCCGGTCGTGCTAATGAGTCTGGGAGGTAAACCCCTAGGTACTTGAGTTTGTGTGTTTGTTTTAGTTCCCGGATCCCTATTTTCAGTGTGTCATCGGCTGCTCCTCTAATTCTTTCTTTGTCTGGGCATCTTACGATTACTTCGCATTTGCTGATGTTTATTTCTAATCCTGCCTCTGTTAACGTTTGCTATTAGCATGTCCAGCAGCCTTCCCTTTCCCCCACCTTCTCTTATTACCAGTTCCACTTGATCTCCGCCCGTAATGTTCGACATAAAATACCCCTAAATACTCTGGTTGTGGGTAACTGTGAAGAAACTGTGAACTTTTTCCCTTTAATCCAAATAATCCTAAACGTGATCCCTGATTTTACTTCCCTGATCTGCACGCTAAATTAAATTAAGTTTAAATTTAACTTTAATATTATTGAAATTAGATTACATTAAATTACAGGATTTTAAGTTAATTGAAATTACATGAGATTGAAGTTTACAAACCGTTTTTCTTTTCTTTTTTTGACCAATCAAAATAATACTAATTTATTAATTAATTAATGGAGATTAATTTAAATTAAATTAAGCGGGATTAAGGGGGCTTAAAGAGGCTACCAATGCTACCAACGGCTACAAAGGACTACAAAACACTACGAAAGACTACCAAAGGCCACTTAGGCCCTCACCACGTATCTTTGACTGCTTCTCCCATAGTTTTGTTGTTTTCTGTGTTGATCGCTGTTTTTCCCTTGGATAGAGCGCCTGGTAGAGGCGGTGGTATTCCTCCTATCTTCCTCTCCCGGTTTGTACTCCCTCGCACTTGCACTTAATTATTGTCCCCAAATGTTCCTCGCTGAGCAGTTTTTCTCGAAACGTTTTTCAAGCACTCCCGTTCCCGAGCTCGAGACCAACCCTAGTCTCAAGGTCCAGCCGTTGAGAGTAAGCCCCTAAACTAGCTGACCTGTTATTATGTAAGAAAAACTAAATAAACTGAGTTTAGCAAAGTGAGCTAGTGAGCTAAATTAAGTAAATGACTCAACTAATACGTAATTAAATTAACTAAAGTTTAAACCGCTAATCTAACTGCCCTAGTAATCTATTGAAATACTCTCAAGAAATGCTATATTTCGAGAAATTATTTTAACAAGCTGGCGTATTTGAAATTTTCTCCAACACTTTTGCGCTGGCTGTACTTCGAACTGCTAAGATTCTCGCCGTATTTGGTATTTCCGCCCTTCCCGATCTATTTTAACTCAACGTCTATACGCTGCTTTCTATTTATTTGCCACCGCTCATTTTTAAACCCCGTACCGCACACTGGAATTACCCGAAATGATCGAATTTGCGACCCCTAGTAATTATTTGAACAACCTAACTAGCTGACGCGCTTTAAATAAAATAAATACAGTAATTTGGTGAATTTAATTTGAACACTTAAGTTTTAAATTCGCCCTAAGCGCGATTATTTGCCCTAGCCCCACTAAATAACTGAATTGCACTGTTTTGGAAACTAACTAACCTGATCTAATCTAATTAACTGCTTTGTTTTAGTCCGTATACCGAGCTTTAGTAACTTTACCAAAACTTTTTCTACTCTCGTGAAGCGCAATGTAAAAACACGTCCGACCTCCACGAGGGTTCGGCAGCCAGTCCCCTATAATGCATTTCTATACTGTTAAGAAATTCAATAATCTCAGTTCCTGTGATACATGTATGTTGGGTTGCGTTATCCACTTCTAAAGAGGGATAGCTTAGCTGCCGTATCTTTTTAGAGGTTTCTTGTTTTCATTGCCTCATGTATATTGATTCGCCTCCTTCTCGGCCATCACCTTTTCCGTGTTTCAGTTGGAACCCGTTCCAGTACTTCGCTGGGTCATCTACTAACTGTTTCTTTCCAACTTCTTCTCCTTTGTTTGATTTTGGCCATGTTTTCCTGCATGGTCTTGTTTCTTACTCGGTCTAAGAGCGATTCGATGGCACGGAGTTTGTACATGTCTTGTTTTGATTTTGTTCCTATACTTCTTATCCGTATGTGTTTTCATTTTTTACAATACTTTTATATATTTTTTATCTGCGTTTTCTTCTTGATTTTTCCCAACAGCACGGAGTTTGACTTTATCACGCTTCTGCTTTTACTGATTCTTATGCGGCTATTTCCGAAATCTTGAAACGCCTCTCTTCACGAATTTTCTTATTCGCGTTTTTCACAAGATCGTCCTTGACTACAGAAGGTCTCCCACTTCGTTCCTCATCATGCACGTTTGTGCGAACATCTTTGAAATTCCTATACCAGTGTCTGCTCTTTCTTTCACTTATAGACCTGGACCATAAACCTCGCATATTTAGCTGTAAGTTTCTGCAGCATTCTCCTTTTTGCACGAAGAAAGTAAATCATTTTTTGTCAAGTATGTTATTACACTTCGGTGTTCAACTTTTACAACATTCATTTTTAATACAACTAACCATAATATTTTTAAAACGGGTTTGCAGATCTGAACAAAATAGCATATACAACTGCCTAAAACTAGTAAAAATATAACATTAATAGCATAGGCCGCTCGGCCATTTCTTTCATGGTTAGGTGGATAAGTATTTGAGTTCCCCTCATATGTATTGATAAAAAGATTTAATAAATCTAATAAAATTTTTTGTTTGTTAAATCCAAGTAGTTGAGAGTTGGGGTAAAACAGGAAATAAGCTTTTTAAAATGAACGTTTAACGGAAATATTAAGGGTAGAATGAAAAATCAATTCTTGCTCTATCGAAATATTGTTTTCCACAATTACTTATTGGAATGAGTGAACTGGAAAGAATTTTGTTTGAATATTTATTAGACGCCTTGAAGTATTATCAAGCGTGAAACTGAACAACATTTGTCGAACTTCCTAACACATAGTATTGCAAGCGGACAGGAAATGACCCTACAATTGCAGCATCTCTCTTCTAATTTGTGTGCTTTAATAACCTACAAAAATAAGAAATCAATATGTTCTGTAAATATTTGGAATTTACTCTTAAATTACTTACAGTATATTTAGCTGTTAAATAAAAAATGACGATTAGTGGACTGGTGTTTTTCTGACAATTATGACAGGTTTCGTGTTGACTGTATCGAGTACATAAGAAGAAAGGGTACGGTAAAACACAGTTTAGATACTCCGTAATGATAGTATTTATTCTGTTGTTAAAAATACGATGAAAACATTTAGTGTTAATAGTAGATAACAGCAGATAACATAAAGTATTCCTGTAATACCGAATGAAGCAGGTATCAAAAATGTTAATAAGGTCCTCCTCAGAGAAAAAAAATTTATTTTTGATTAAGCTACTACGACGCTAGAGTTTTACGGATATTAAAAATATTCTGCTATATATCTTAACCTGGATGTGTGTGTAGCCTTAACATCATGAACAAACCAATCGGAAATTGATACCTTTAGTTAATAAGACTAATTTAAAACCCCATTTCCTTGGCTTATAATTTTCGTTATTCTTATGGCTCTCGGTTCCTTTTATAGAGACAGTATCATAGTAAAAAGTCTATACAACAAACCGTTCAATTTCTTTCCTATACAAAAACAGTTTTTTTTTTCATAAACATTTTTGTTTCATAAGTGCTTAGCACACTCGATATTTATATACTGTTCAATATGTTACTAAATCCGCAAATGTTAACCATATTGTCATTAAAAAGAGAAAATCAACCACTCTGGTGTAATATAGGGTGTATCAGAAATAGGTACAAATATTAAATCCGATGGTAGATTACAATATATACAAACAAGAAAAAACATTTCTTTGGCAGTGGGACCCTTAAGATATGCGAAAATAATAATTGAAAATTTGACACAAAATTGTTTGAGTACCGCAGGATAATAACAAAAATTTGAGTTCAAAGACATGTTATGCAAAGCAGAGTAAGATAGAAGTGCAAAAAAATTTGTTATCACCTGCCACAAACTAATAATATTAGGCAGGTCAGTAATTTCTATTCTATTTATCACAAGCAAGGCAAGTTTTTACGTGTTTGCCACTTTGGATTTACTTTACAATTAGATAATAACCTTCTACAGCTTAAGCGCATTTTCTATGTATCATCAGCAGTTCTCAAACAAAACTTTATTTTATTTTTTAATTTAAAAAAATAAACTTAATGATTTTTGAAAAATGAATAGTACCATTGAATTCGACTTGAGCCAATCTATTACTGGTTTAAATATTTGTACTTATTTCTGATACACTCTGTATAAGCGAGATATTGTTTGAACAATACCGTAACTGAATGCTATAAATGTATATGGCTTTTCCAAAATCGCTGATGTTTTATCGCCCTCCCACCGTCTTTAATGCTCGAATTTGGACACACACACACACAGAATATATTTTGATACATGGTTTTAGAACAACAAAACTTTGCATTTGGAACGTCGAGTATCTATAAGTAGTGTAATTTAAGTAATTTTTGAATTTAGCTTCTTAGATCTAATTTGTTGCTATGGACGCTCCTGTTTGGTTATAGAAGATATAATATTTTGTTGCGATTTGTTTATCAGAGCCCACCTATATAGTTCCATCTCGCTGGAAATATTTTTCCTTTACGCGATCACCGCGTGTAAATGTAAATCAAAATGTCAAAAGTATACTTAGTGTTTAAGAAAATAATGTGTTATGATTAATGAAAATTTATTTTCAAGGTGATACTAATTTAGTAAGTACGTTTCGTAATGGTAAATTCCTATTATTCACAGTTTTTTTTTGAGTTAGGAGTTAGAATTTCAACCCTTCTAACAAGGTTTTTACCAACTGTTTATTTGTTTTTACAAAGTTTGAACCGAACTTTGGAGTACATAAAATACCGTTCTTACAACGTGAAGCATATTCTAATACTAAAGTTATTTTATAGAAGGATGAGCAAGTAAGCTCATCTAGTTATCTTATCACACCTCAAAGGAAGTATCGGGTTTCCTAGATTGAAGCGTAATGCGTTGTGCAATGCACAACTCAGGTGCTTTTTAAGCTTATTCAGTATGTTATAATTCATGGGGACGTAGAGGGCTTCTAACGTAATTAATCGTAAACAAACAAACAATAAAATATTTTACTAGGTTACTACACGTAGGGACCTCGGTGGAGCCGTGCGAATACGCACTGCCACTCGAGGTCACAGTGAAATGCGGCGTAGCGGCCGCGTGGTCGAACCCCGACTGTGGCGATTGCATTCGACTTAGTTAAGTTTAGGGTGCATGTTGCAGGAATGGTTAGTATGTAAGGGACGCCCGCACCCTCCTGAAGTAATGCGAAAACGGTTTCGGGAGAACGTGTGTCTGAGGTTACTACACGAAAATGTAAGCCACAGATGAGAAAAGACTCGATTATGCTGGCTCACCGCAGAAACGAATTGAAGATACAAACAATTTTGAAAACATTATACAAAGAATGAGTATATGCTTAACACTGTTACGATGGGCCTTTTTTATATTCCTGGACTGGGTATGAAAATAAAAGGCCAGAGTAGCAACAAAAATCTATTTTTCAACACAGTTCGTTTGGTTTTGAATGCAGGTTTCATGCATAGTTTCAATAACAACTTTAATCCGTTGTCTAAATTTAGTTTCTCCTCTAAATGGCCCTCAGTAGCTGCTACCAGTTCCACTTTGTCTCTGAATTTCCTTCCCCTAATAATTTTCTTGATGTTGGCAAACAAAAAACAATTATTGGTCGTCATATCTCAACTATAAGGCGGATGTTCAATTTCTTCGAAAACATTTTCAAGTATTGACTTCTGCACTGGTGCATTGTTGTGTAGCAGCAGAATACCTTCTTATACCGGTCTTCACTTTAATAGAATATCTGCGGCAATACAATAAACTTGTATAACACTCTCCTGTTACACTGTACTACCCTTCTGCAAAATTCTTTCACAGTTGCTACTATTTTTCCTATGAAAGGGGTGACTTTAAACCTTTGGGGTAGGCTGCAGCCATTGACACAGCCACTCTATCGACTTTTGTTTGGATTTGAGATCATAATAACACCCAAATTCTTAGCTTTAGTGACAAATCGGTTGATAACTATATCTGGTCACGGGTTCTTAAAGAATTCTTAAGAAATTCTTAAATCGGAATTCTATGAGGGATGGTTAAAATTTTTCCAATTGGATTGCTCAGTGAGTTGTACAATGCCAGCCGCCGGGTGCAGTCGGGCGTTATTCTATAAAAACACGACTCCAAATGTCAGCAATACTCGCCTTTTGATCTCAATTGCATTTATAAACTTTTTAAATTCTCATCATACAGGTCTGCATTAATTGTCGTACTACGTTCCACGAAATCAACCAAAAATACACATTTCCTGTCCTAAAAATTAGTAGCCATACGTTTTTGGTTCTCGAACGTTTTCTTGAACTTTCTGGCTTTAGGGAACTCGCGCGCTTCCACTGCATTGATTGTTGCTTGATTTCAACATTTGTGTACGAAATCCAAGTCTCGTCGTCACAATGTGATTCAGGTATCATCGTTATCAGTTTTGTAGCGATGCAGGAAGGTCAGTGCAAAGGCCATTTACTGGGATTTGTGAATATCCGTCAACATATTTGGAACCCACCTAGCATAAAATTTGTGGTATTGTAGCCTGTTCGTCACAATTTCACACAGTACTCATTGGACTTTCTATCTTATTTCTTAGAGCGTTAAGATATCTGTTTTACGTTTTGATAATATTTCTGCTGCTTCATTCGTCTTTCCTGTTTGTAACATAGTTTGTATATTTAACGTTACTATATTTAAATTCAGTGGTGGGCATTTCGATATTTTAGGTTTTCTGAGGAGACGTTGCCGGTCTTTCGCTCAACCCTCTTATTGTTGATCTTATTGTTGGGGAGCTTTTAACCGGTTATGTTTTTCTCTTTTTTGTTGTGCCTTCATAGCAGCTGTGGTTGTTGTATTGGGAGGATCTAAGGTATTCTTTAATTGCTACTTTGTTCAACACAAGAGAAAAAATTGGTACATGACAGACGAAATTAAATACCATAAATATAAAAACTGCTGTTACCTCAGTTTAAATTAGAAATACATTGCATGCTGCTCTGGTTATGGTGTCGTTGAATTCGGTGTTAAATGGTAGGTTTTTGTACTTCTACCTTAACACTAAGGAGAAACACGTAACAGAGAAGCAAGCCGGTGCCAAGAGAGGGATGGGGAAAGCTGTTAACGTAACTATAGTCCTTCCACAGTTAATAGTGGGTTACAGGATTAAACACAATAGGACAACAAAAATACTGTCTTTCCCTTGCTACTACATTACTTATATACTAATTTTAAATACGCTCTAATTGTTTCGCCTATCCACGAGTTGCCGAAACAGAAGATGAAGTTCCCTAAGTAAAAGAAAGAGGCGAATATGATCGTTTACCTGCCTACAACCGGTCTAACAGCGTAACCAGATTATTATGCGATGAGGGATCCACAATGTGATAGAATGTGCATGGTTGTTGCGTATGGCCATTATTTTCAAGATGTAGACACAATTGAAAATTAAGGCTTTACAATGCTGTTAGACCGGTTATAAGCAGGTAAACGATCATATCCGCATCTTTCTTTTACTTAGAGAACTACATCTTCTGTTTCAGTAAGTCGTAAACAGGAGTAATAGTCGAGGTGTATATAATATTCTCATATAAGTGCATACTTATGATTTGTGATCGACGAATTTATTATTATTAGCGAAAAAGGATCGAGCAGCTAGGTCTAAGAAGTCACCTTGTGTGGTATCAGAAACTGTAACAGTTTAACGATTAAATTTAAATAAAACTAATAATTCGAATGTTTATTGTGGTTTTCTCTTAACAATCTATTCTATTTGTTTCCGTACTAATGTTGTTTCTAAGCATGTTGATTTACAATTTTCTTTATTTATTAATGCACCTATTTAATTATGAAATTTAGAATGTGAACATTTAAGTCTCACTCATTTATTTACAACAGGTGCAGAGTATTATGGATTTCAATGTGACTTATGTGGATAACTCTACCGGTGGATGGGGACGCAAGTTGTCCAATGGGTCCTACACAGGTATTTATGGTCTCCTACAAACCTATGATGTTGATGTAGGCGTTGGAAGTTTTTATCTGAATTCCAACGAGAAATGGGACTTCGATTTATCTTTCCCTTATATGGAAGATTCGAGCAAATGGGTTGTACCCATCGCGAAACACCAACCTCGGTGGGAGAGTATTGTTAAGATATTCTCTTTGCACGTCTGGGTTTCGCTGGTATCATTATTCCTGGCCGTTGCAGTAAGTTTATTCATCATCGCAACACGTCTTTTGGAAGTAAATACATACCAACGGTTGCGAAGTTGCATTTTGGTTTGCTATGCGTCTCTCATTGGACAACCTGTTCACTTACCCAAGACAACTGCGCTGAGAATACTTCTTATCGTATGGATGACCTTCAACCTTGTGATTTCGACAGCGTTTCAAAGCAAGTTGACGAACGTACTGAATTATGTAATTTATCAGAAACAGATTTCTACTGTGGAGGAAATGATCGATTCGAAATTGGAGTTTGGGTTTTACTCAGGAGCAGCTTGCTATTTTGCTAATACGGATTATAAGGCAGATGTTTATATTTATAATCATTTTAAGGTCTGCCCTTTAAGCACCTCCTGTCTTGACCGAACTGCTTTTCAAGGAGACTTTGCAACGATTAAGGGCCAAAGACATCTTCAATTTATGGTCAGCAATTATTACCTGGACAAGACTGGAAGATACCTAATTTACGCTTTAGAGGGCAATGTCTGCAACATTTTGATCAACGTTGCATTTTCAAGAGGGTTTCCCATGTTTGAACAAGCAAACAAACTGCTTCTGCATTTAAAATCCCACGGGATGATTCAGTCCTATTACAGGAGAGTACAATTTTTCACAGAAAAAGCTCAGCAGCAAGCGAAACCGACAAGCATCACCGCTGACGAACTAAGTCTTGATGAGCTTCAAGGTGTTTTTGGATTGCTGTTAATAGGGTGGATGATGGGCTGTGCAGCTTTTATAGTGGAGTTTTTGTTTGTTATAGTTTCAAAAGCCTTCTGTAAGCACTGAAAGTTTTTGAATGTTGGATTTTTGGGGTAAAGCTAGCAAAAGTTCTTTTATAACTTTTATTAGTGACATAGCAGTTGTATATAATTCTGTGATTTTCGGATATTCTGGTATGCTTTATCTAGAAGGAAATAACAAATTTAACAAATTTGGCAGTAAGCTGTATTAAATAACAAATTTTCCAATGCTTTTTACATCCATAATAAAAGGTATTTGCTAAACGAATCATAAATACTGTTTCTTGTTTGCTTCATTAAGGTTAACCTATCAATACACCTATTAATAATAAATGGCGTGCATAAAGCGGAAAATTATCCGAAGTAATGCGATTTATGTGTCTGTAAATGTTACACTTGGTAACAAGTCAGTTTCGGCGATGTATTTACTTAAATTTACTATACGTTTTTGTATATTAATTTGTTTTGTTTCCACCAAACAAACTGTAACCATGAAATATCTGCAAGAATGCTTAAAAGGAATACAAGAAACATATACTAAACCAACAGATTTAATAAAGTTTTTGAATTTAAGCGAAAAATTCAAAGATCTTCGTTTACATGGAAAACCCGTGGTAATCCAAACCAACTTCTCAAGACAACTACTTTCATTTGGCTCTACCAAAGTGGATGTATACATAATAACAATTTCAGAAAAAAGTATAGAAGATACCTTGAAATATTTAACAAAAAACGAACATTGGAATCCTCGAGCTAAATTTGTAATAATTTTGGAAGGAAACCTGTCAATTCTATTTCAAACTCTGTCGAACTATTACGTTTTCAACGTAGTGGTGCTAGTATCAAAAGTTTGGACAAGAATTAAAATGTTAACATACTTTCCTTACGATTTTTCTTCGAACAACAGAACTCAACCAGCATTCTTGGATATTTGCGTAAAGGGAAGTATTCAAAGGAATACTCATTTGTTTCCTGAAAAACTGCTACGAAAATGGACCAACACGACTGTAAAAGTAATCTTGATTGAGAGCCCTCCATATGTTTTTTGTTACAATTGCAAGAAGAAAACGGGAGTTGAAGTTAATTTGTTTAATTTGGTTAGTATGTATATTCCTTCTTCTTTATACAATGCCAATAAAAGCAATCTTAAGGAAATAAATATATTTAGTTTAGTTAGTCAGTATACAGAGATAACTGGAGCCAATTTTCAGAATTAACTATAACATGCATAGCCTAATTAAAGGAGGAAGAAGAAGAAGAAGTATAACATGTTGTAGAGAAAGCATGAAACTTGTATATTTATGAGAATGACGCTTTCATAAGCGTGTCATGAGTCGTGTCAAATTATAATCTGGGGGTATGGGTTTTAATATTTATTGAAGTGTCACATAATTTGAAAATAGTTTGTAAGAATATTTAAAATCCCTATTGTGGGGATACTTACCTATATAATTTTTATTAGGTGCGAAGTATTCTGGACTTCAAGGTCACTTATGTGGATGTGCCTTACAACGAGTATGGCCAAAAGTTACCCAATGGGTCATACCTAGGTGCGTATGGTGATCTACAAACCCACAAAGCTAATCTGGCGTTGGGTGTCTTCACCCTCGATCACATCAAAAATTATGACTTTGATTTATCTTTCCCTTATTTGGAAGATTCGGCGAAATGGGCCGTTCCAGCTGCAAAACGCCAGTCGCACTGGAAAAGCCTTATCAGAATATTCGTTTACGATCTCTGGGTATTACTGCTAGTGTCCTTCGTTGTAGCTTCCTCCATTCTGTACTTTACAGCAATCCGTCTGGAAAAACTCAACCAATATCGAAGATTCCTACGCTGTTGTGAGATTTGTTTTCAGGTTTTAATATGGCAGCCCCTCCACATTTTGCCCACAGCTGTGGTTGTTAAAATAATTTTAATTCTATGGATATATTTCTGTTTTGTGATTTCGGCGACATTTCAGAGTCAGCTGGTTACCGTGTTGAATTTTGAATCCAGTGAGAAACAAATTTCTAGTATTTTGGTGAAATGATCAAATCTAAACTGATATTCGGTTTTTATCAAATAGATGCCTTGCTGGTTTCGAATATGAATTCCAAAACGCACAGTTATATTTACAACCACCACGTTGGTTGCCCTGTAGACACGACTTGCCTTGATAGAGTTGCTTTCCAGAGGGACCTCGCAACGATGCATGTTGAAAGGTATCTCGAATACATGATGGGATTTTATTCAGGTTTGAATGGAAGACCCTTAATTTATATCGCAAAGGGTAAAATGCGTAATGTCTTAATCAGCATGGCATTCTCCAAAGGCTTTCCGATGTTCGAACAAGTAAACAACCTACTTTTTGAAATAAAATCTGCAGGCTTTGTTCAGCATACTTACAATATGATGAAGTATCAGAAAGAAAAGAAAAGCATGAGCAACTCAACACTTACAAAAATTAGTGCTAGTATTTTGAATCTTAATGAATTAATCGGTGTATTTGAATTGCTAATACTAGGATGGTTGATATCGTTGATGATTTTTGTAACAGAAGTCATCGTAAATAAAAATATTCTTTTTCTTTTTTCTTTGGAACTGTTGTAAGAGGATTTCAAGGATAAGAATAACATGTTGGAAATCTCGCAATTAACGCACGGACGTTAATTGTTATCCTATTTGAATATCTTCTGTAGAAAAATTTTGAAAAAGCTGTAAGGTGAAGAGTGTTTTTGGGGTAGTTAATGAAATATCCTTATGGAACTTTTAATTTAGAACCAGTAACTATTTTTATATTAAAAAAGGCAAAGTAACTTTTTTGTAATGCTGTCTAAAAACTGCTTTGGTGGAAGTAGGGAAGGTATGTCAAGTTCAACGTAAATTAACCACCTTCCACGAGTGTGGAAGTGTACCTACATTAAAGTGGATAGGAATAAGAAATTTAAATATAACTACAATTATCGACCTTCTTCGTTACAGTTTGTGTGTCCAATGTTAAACGTGAACCTCCTCTAAGCTTCTCCATGTGCCCTTCTTTTTCGTATGTTATTTCCAATTGAATCCCACTATTGTTTTTATAGCTAATATTTAGTCTGGAAGGATTACAAATACTTTTTGATCGGATTGCAGAGGCTTCCTAGAGATATGGCTTAAAGCTGAATACCAAGAAAACCAAGTATATGTTAGTTAGCAAAGAACAACCGGACGATCACGGTATTTACATTAACGGAATACAATTCGAACGGAATGATAAATTCACATCTTGGGATGTATCATTAATAGTAATTGGGATCATGCATTGGAAATTCATACGCCTCAAAAGAGGTTTGTGTGGTCGTGACCTTAATCTAGAACTGCGTATGTGGTTAGTACGTTGCTATGTGTTCACTGTTCTACTTTATGGCGTAGAAACATGGACACTAACTGAAGCAACCCTTAAAAAACTAGAAGCATTTGAACTATGGATCTATAGACGTATGTTGCATATAAGCTGGATCGATCGGATACGAAACTAGGAAGTAATGGCGAGAATGAAGAAGATAAAGAAATTATTCGGACGATTAAAATAAAAAATTAGCATACTTCGGACACATAATGAGATATCCGGAAACATATAACATCTTGCATCTAATTATACAAGGGAAGATTGATGGTAAACGGGGGCCCTGGAAGAAGAAGAACCTCATGGCTGAAAAATCGGAGGCAATGGTTCGGACAAATGACAGAATCACTTTTCAGAGTAGCAGCTAATAAAGTAATGATAGCCAACATGATTGCCAACGTTCGCTAAGCGGATACAATCCTCGAAGAGGAAGATTGTTTTTATGTCATCGACCCATAGCATCTGCGGGTGTCCTCTTGTTCTTTCACCGATGCATGGTCTCCATTTGGTGGTCTATCTGTTTTGTGGATATCTTTCATTGGATCCTGTTTATTTCAATTTTTGCGGAATTAAGTACTGTTTCCACTTTCGTGATAATCCTTCCTTGATTTCAGAAATTCTAATGTCATTCCTAGGATAGCCTTTTCTACTGTATTTTTAGTTCTTTTAGCGTAAATCCACGCTTGAGTTCCATATGTTAATGCTGGAGAGACAGTTTTTAAGTGTTGAGGTATGATCGCAGTCTAAGTTCTAAGATCATCTTGAAGGGCGTTTATGAATAGTTTGGAGGATAACATGTCTCCTTGTCCGACTTCTTTCCTTATTTGCACTGCATTTGTACATACCTACAATAAAATGCACTGGTTGCTTGATTATGGCAGTTTTCTGTAACTTTGATGTAGCTTGTGTCGATTCAGTTTTACATAGCTCTTGTGACGTTCGTCTGTTCTCCCGCACTTGAATTTGAATTTAAATGTTTGTTAAACATCCCATTGCTTTAATTCATAAATGACGCGTGTTGCGCCATCTCTCGGTTATCCGAAGAGTTGGCACCTTCATCGCATGCTCTCATTGGTGGGCACAGGCTAGAATTGTAAAAAGGGTCGTTTTCATCAAAATCGGTATTGGCGGGCTTCATTGATGACATTGGGGCGGGTTCTGAGTTTTTACCGTAATTAAAAGTCGACAAGTAATTTGGATAGTGCGTACACAAGAATCGACAATATAAAGGGAACACCGTGTGGTTTCCGCTTTTTTCATTCGCTACGGATAAAATTAACCCTGCCACCCTTTTAAACGTTCACGTGAGGAAGCTATCGTTTCAGTAAGAACTCTGTGCTGTGGATGATCGTTTTTGGTATTTAAAACACCTAGTTTTATTGGTATTTTCTTCGTTATTTCGGTTTCATTCTCTAACGAAATATTGTGTAATAATCACACGTCACTATCCAGTGCCGTTAGCCTAGGTGTTTTTCTCCCTACTTTCAGGCTTCTTCCGCCTTGATGCAGACTCCGTATTAAAGTAAAACCTACTCGTATTACTAAATAGTAGTGAATATTGTAAACAGTGACTATTTCTTTACGACGTGTTTAGGCTTATAAGAAGTAAAAGTAATTCTACCATCAAGAAATAAAGCAACCTTTTGTTGCCAATTATTTCATAGATTTAGTAATTAATACGTATTTGTGTTGTGTACTCAGTTGACTACACAGTTCTTTTACTTTTGTTAAATCTCACTGTAAATGTTGTAGCCAGTTGCGGTTTGAGGCAACAGGTTCTGACATCTCGAGGTCTTTTGAGTTATATGTTTAGTTTGTAGCAAGATCCACTCTGAGATTTATATGTACGGTGTTGCCTTGTAAATGTACCAACATTTCTTTGTTTTATTCAATATATTTATAACAACTGTTTGTTTATAGTGTATTTTCTTCCTTTGTGTATATTTTCTAAACAGTATCAAGGCAAAGAGAAGTGCAACAATGTAAGTCGACTCCCCATAAGCCGTCGGTCTTTGGCCCTTCCACGAGGATCTACGTGTAGCTACGACTTGAAAGGGTGGCGCCTACTTGTTTTGATATACCCCGTACAATATATCAACAAAGATTTTCTTCCGGTAATCGTGTTCGCATATTCTCCCTCCTTCCTGTGCTAGCCGAAAAGCCTTTTCCATCGGTTTGGTCCGTAACACTGTTTTTAACGCGTAAAATTCGTTGCAATAGCAAAGAATTTTACCTTCAATAGAAGGTTTTCTCGTAATCGACAAATCTTACGTAGATTGGTATATTATATTCTATTATTTTTTGAGGAGTACGCTTAGAGTTGGGTAGTGGATAAGTACTCCTGTACGACCCCGGAGAAAAACAGACCTACTTCAAGGACTAGCAACTTGCCCACAAGAACTGTTGGTATTTCATACTTCCATTGTTACTGTAAACCATGTCCTTCAAACGTAATCCCACCCGCTCCCTGTTTTACACCTACCAACTCCTAAACCAACTCCCTAAGACGTCTGGCAAGCGGTAGAATTTGATTTGCTAAACACGATTAAAGATGATAAAATGAAATGTATTGGGGCTGTACAAAATAAGAATAAAAGCAGAAAAATTGCTCTCCCCCATCTAGAAACGCAGTATATTATAAGGGCGATACAAGACAGAGCATCAGTGGAGTGTTACTTACTGCTACTAACATACGTAATACTAATCTATCCGGTTTGTCGAAAAATCTAAACGCAGTATGCGAAAAACTCAAAAAAGTAATACTTGGATCGCAACACTACGTTTTCTTTTTTGTAGTGAGTAATAAGTATGTTGTGTCCTACAGGTGCCATCGTTGCAACAACACAACTCAATTTTGAAAACTACCACGTGACCACATTAGTCGGTATAGCTTCACATACTCGTTTATTTTTCTTGGCCAAACTTCATTGAAAATGTAATTCACACTTATAAGGGGTGTTACAGAAAAGAGGGTTAGGTAGGTGGCCGTTAAGGTTTGTTTACGTGATGTATGCGATTGTGGCATGTCACAGATAATAATTATTACATCATGTAATTTACATCCTTGCCACAAAATGGTGTACAAGTTGGAGCGGAATGTAATTACAGTCGAATCTAACTTTCGCGTTAGAACTAACATTCATTGGATTTCGACGTATTCAGTACAGAACTGTTTGAAAGAATAAGATGCCGGGTTTTTGTGAGACAGAAAGCGCTACCGGAAAGAAGAGTAGTGGGACAACCATCGGAAAGCAATGCCGAAACTATATATGCCGCTTGGGAAATAATCGAAAATGCTTCATTTCTAGCATATTTTATAATAAATTATCTCATTATTTATTTTTGTTTAAAAGCAATGCCATGTTAATAATAAATATAAAATACTTGGGTTATGTACTCTTCAAGAAATTATTGCATCTGTTCACATTAACAATGTTTTACATTGTCCTACTTTGTCCCTCTTGCAAGAAAGTAATTTTTTTGCTTGGTACAACTTCAAGAACAAAGTGGATTTAGGTCTGGAAGATGGTGTATAGACAATCTGTTCGTCTTGAAGCAATTAGCACGTGGAAGCCAATTATATTTAGTCTATGATATTCATCCTCAGTGTTTAAATGTTGTAAAGTAATTTTATGTAGTAAATTTAAGTCAGATTTTTTGAATATAAATAAAGGCCTGTGGCAAGACTTTTACCTCTCTCCCACTTTGTTCAAATTATATTTTTACGTAGCTCTTAAACAATGAATAAGAAAAATCAGTGGAATGGTTTTGCAGATTGGGGAAGGAGACATATTCACGATACTTTTCGTTGATGATCAAGTTGTTCTTGTAGAGGCCATAGAAGATGCAACCTATATAGTAAGAAAACTAATAGAAAAATACGAGAAATTGGGTTTGGAAATATATGCGAAAAAGAATGAAAGTATTGCCAATTGAAAATGAAGGCCAAAACTTAATGCTGGAACACGGATTAATAAAAAACACAAGCGAATACAAATACCTACAAGTTACTTTAACTGAGAATGCAAGGGATGATAAATATATATTAAGTAAACTAGGTAAAAGTGGAGCCATAAGTAAATTAAATTCTCTGCTATGGAGTTTAAAAATTAGAAATGTAATAAAAATGCTAATATTTAAGTCCCTTCTAGAGAATTGCATCACTTATGGAGCGGAAGCCTGTACAATAAATCAAAACTTAAAAAAAGACTCAACCCTATGTAAAACAACTACTGTCGAGGAAGCTGTGGTCTCACAATAATAGGCAGAATCCGAATACCATTAAACAGAGAATGAACGTAGAAACAAATTTAGTCGACAACATTAAAAAACAACAATTACATTGGTACGAATACATGAGACGAATGCAGGTAGAGGTAATTTGGGAATGGATCCAAAATAGAAAAAAAAACGAGGAAGACCAAGGCAATGGAGTGTTGAAATAAAGAAAGATATGGAACGAAGAAATTTGAATAAGGATACATGGGTAAGGCAAAAAAGAATGGCGTCCTGGATGCGAAAGACGGCCTATATAAGAGCTGTAAAAAATATATTTTTTGCATGCTAATTCTGTACAGATACATATTGCATTCATCTCAAGAATAGCATTCATCTAATTTTATCGAGTCTACAATTTATATTTCAATAAGGGGCAATATTAATTTTGGCCCTGGGTGCCGCACTTTTTTATTACGGCACTCGAGAGACGGATTATAAATAGGAATACTTTCAAAATAATCTATGCTTTATAAATATACATTATTTTAGTTTTAGTTTACATTATCAATTCTGTTTTAATAAACAAAAATTCTGCAAATTGTTTTCATTTAAATAGTTATCGGTTTAATATCAGCCAGGTTTCTAATGCTGGAAATATGTAAGTCGAGTATCTGATCAGAATTTGTCGTGTGCGTACATTTATTGGACAGGTAAGTAAAATGATCAACATAAACACGCAACATTAAATGCATATATGCTAAAAGCTACAATAAAATGCATGATTTGATAGAATATAAAACGATGCTTCTCCGCGAATACTGAAACTACGTACAATTATGAATCACGAAATGTGTCAACATATAAACCATAATGTATATATATATATATATATAAGGAACTATAATTATTTTCAAAAATGGATTGTTGATAGAATTTTTCTACCAACATCGCTTTCCAAAATTTTATGATTTCCCTCCACATTTGAATGAATCTGATGCTACAAACCTTGTAGTTTATGGCTTCAGATTAGCAACAGCCATTGTATAAGGTGGTAAATCCGTTAAACTAATAAACTACTGGAAAATAAAAAGCTGATTCATTGTGTAGCAAAAGAGAGAAACCACATAAAGGTGGATTTTTTAAAGCAGTACACGCGATCAATTAATATATATTTTTTTGTATGTGGTTAAGTAATAATTCCTCCATTAGGTAAATATTGACTATTAAATTGCTTGAACTAATGGATTGCATAAATACGTTGTTTGTAATAGCTACAAGAGATTCAGTGTTTACAATGTTTTTAATCAAGTTAGTTGCGTTTTTTTATATATTAATTTGTTTAGTTTCCACTGAGATAAATACAAACAAACCAACGGCTATGGCATTTTTACAAAAATGTGTGGAAGGCATCCAAGAAAAGTACCTGAAACCAACAGACTTTATAATCTTCCTAAATTTAAACGAAAAGTTTAAAGATCTTCGGTTGAATCTACTTCCTGTAGTAACCCAAAGCAACTTCTCCAGCCATTTGAATTGGTTTCGGTATATAAAAGCAAATGCTTACATCCTAGTACTTTCAGAGACTTTTATCACAGACACGTTTAAATTTTTCATAAGAAGCTTTCACTGGAATCCCAGGGCTAAATTCATCATGGTATTGGAAGGAGAGCCCTCTAACTTGTTTCAGGTTATTAATAAATATTACGTTTTCAATGCCGTAGTGCTAGTGACAAAGTCGTTGGAAAAAGTCGACATTTTTACATATTTTCCATACGATTATTCTAAACCCGAAAGCAAGCGTACTGAGAGAGTCTTCTTAGATGCTTGCAGAGACGGGATACTCCAGAAAAACCTGAATTTGTTTCCTGAAAAATTGCCCAAGAAATGGAGCAACACCACGGTGAAGCTGGCATTGTTCGAGTATCCGCCGTATGTTATTTGTTCCACTTGCGAAGAGAAGGCCAAAACCGGAATTGAAGTTAACATTTTTCGCCTGGTTAGTTGTAGTTTTTGGGTATGTTATAATATACAGTGTGTACCAAATTCGAAGCTCACCATCCGGCTAGGAAGTGCTAGAGCAGACGCAGTTTCAGTTAATTGTTAAGACTTAAGAGGATGGGCATTTAGCAACGTACTGATCCTTTCGTTTTTTCAAAATCCTTACTTGCTTGATATGGGCAAGAAAGTCAAATCAGTACCTATTTTATTATTTTAAATACCTATCATTTCTGAAAGTGGTTTTAGGTTATGAGATACATCACAAATTTACATCTTTTTTAACTATAATAAATTGAGTCTTGTTCTAAAACTTATTTTAAGTATATTTATTTTTATTCCCTGTATATTTGTTTTAAATTTTTGTAAAATATCATATATAATACTAGTAATTTACGTTTCTTCTAATCTTCTAATACTTCCGGCAAGGTGTTATCTAAGAAGTCTAAATACAGGCCACTATTAAACTGATATGGTAATACATAAGGTCCGATTACGTGATCGTCTTCAATACCGGCCCAAACGTTAACACCGAAGCGTTGTTGAAAAGTAAACCCTAGAGGGTTTTCGAAATCCCAGTGATGCATATCACGCCAGTTGTTGATACCATCCCGTGCGAACTGCGATTCATCCGTCCAGAGAATTTGACTTAAAAATTCTGGATTGTTTGCGGTAGCATCTGCCAACCATTAACAAAACTGTAGACGTCTCAAATTATCACCATCATGTAGATTTTGTACATGTTGTATATGGTAGGGATATAAGCTGTGTCTGTTTATTGTACGTCAAACTGTCGACTGGGTAATGCCTAAATGTCTAGAAATTCTTCTAGTACCCGTCGATGGGACTGAAATATCAAGTCGTTCAAAAGTTAGTAGGGGGAGGACATTTTACGACCGCACTGTATATAGTTTATTATTACGTCTTCTAGCATTTAACTAATTTACGTAAATGAATCATTTTGAGTTTTTAAACGTGTCAATATTGTGTAATAAATATGCTTGTCAGATTTTCATTACATCTACACTGCGTTTTTAAAGTCATCTACTCCCCAATTAATTGTAAAAATTAATATAGAAAAATGATTAGCCCAAAAAATTTCAACCAATAAATGCAATCTGGTGTTACATTAGGACTAATCGACCCTAAAATTTTAAACAATATTTCAATATATTCATTCCGCTTAGGATAAACTATAATTATTAATTAAATTTCCTTGGTTTGATATAAATTTGGTAAAAATTATAAAAAAACAAAATGACCCAACGAAAGCTTTAAACTACCCCCTGAACTTTTTAACAGACAAATATCTAGTAATTGGCCTTGGTTGCTAAAGTTTCAGGAAAATGTATAACTTAAATTTTAATACAATGAGATAACCCAATTTATCAAAACGTTTTCCACGATTATTAAATGCAAGAAAGCATAAATTACATCAAATATAAGAAGGGATTCGATGTCAATGAATTGAATTGAACTGAAATTATAGAAGAAGTCATATTAAGGAAAGTGTAACATACCAATTGGTTATTCGGATTATATTCAATCCTTGTAGTTGGAACATTTGATGGGCACCAATCCAACCTAAATCAATAATGACGGTGTTCCACCAGCATAAAACAGATCCTTCTAGTTGCATTTCCAACGTTGTTACCACCAATCAACAAGAGCTTTACCTAAAAATTACAACTGGTCGTTCTTGTCACATTAAAATATTCAATTAAATTGAATGGTATAAAAGGAACACTTACCTTAATACTTATTGGAAAGGATGCACAACACTAACCTTGGGACGGTAACTGAAAATATATGCTACTTTATTTAAGAGTATGACCATTGGCCATGCTTTGCAAAAGCGAATAGCTTAAGAAAGAAACCCCGGGAGATACAGCGCATGTCGTATAACCGTCCACCCCTTAATAGTGTACGTTGTAGACCGTTCTATATTCACGTTGTAATATTTATTGTCATTTTATTTATAAAATAGAATCACTTATCAGCATGTTAAATTTTGTTGTTAAACCCACAATACTAAATAACCGTAAGGGAATTACTAATCCAGCATTTTACTTATCGCTTTAATAATGCTTACAGTAAATTAGGTTCTGCTCGACAGGCAGACAACGTAAGTACCTAAGTCAAAGTCCCTTTCATACCTATGACTAATCTATAAGGATTCTAGAAGATTCTTTCAAATGGTTCTTTCTTTTGTGAATTTATTGGAACAAATGCCACAACAATTTAACGGTCACGGTTTTACTTAAGAAACGATTGGTTATTCATTTCTGTAAGTAAGTAATTTAAAAATGGGAAATAAACAATAATAGCATTCCATTTAGGTTCAAGTTGTCAATATTTTAAAACCCAATTGCTATATACTTAGCTATTCACAATAGTATATGCAACTATTATTAACTTACTCTGGTTATCTTTCAGGAGGCATTTACAAGTATCTTTTGTTAACTTTTAAAACCTGCTATTGACTATGTAACTCAAAACTAACCACTATAGGTCGCTTTACAGATAGGCAGCTACACTTGAATGTTAGTCAAAAGTAAACCTTTCTGGTTGCGATAAAGTTAACTATTTGGAATAACTGTTTCTCAACTTTAAGTTGAACGTAAAGGATACTGTAGTTTTGGTAACCATTACGGATGCACGAAGGACGCCTTTAAGTTACCCCAGGTTAAGAAATGATCACGTCGTGGACAGTCAGGGTTAACTTTGGTTATGTGGGTAGATTGTTATGTTATTTTTGTGCCGCTTCATAGTACGGATTAATTCCCTAATTTAGTTGTGCCGCTTCATAGTAATTTAAGCTTCGTTTTAGCGTTCGCATTTTAAATTTCCGTCAGGTTTAGCACTATTTATAATTTCGTTTATATTTTTCACCAATTGTAAATATTAAACCTGTACCGGTAGCGAAGTGGAATTTACAATTTTCCGGCGATCCACGAGGATTATCGTTAAGCGCATTTTTAGAAAGAACAGAAGAATTATGCCGTGCGCGAAACGTCGATAAAAATCAGCTGTTTAAAGAAGCATGTGACTTATTTTCCGGAAAAGCTTTAGTAGGGTTCCGAGCGAACGTTTCCCTCGCGACAGATTGGGACGAATTAGTCACGTTACTCAAATCCGAATTTCAACCTGTGGATTATGACGAACGTTTATTAGAAGAAATTAAGCGCCGAACCCAGGGCGCCGAAGAGACCATTGGAATGTTCGTAGCTGTTTTGACCAACATGTTCCGACGCTTATCAGAAGCCATCCCGGAAGAAAAAAAGCTGCGCATGATCCTGCGCAACCTTTCACCTTTTTACCAAACCCAATTAGGATTGGTTGAAGTTCAAATAATTCAGGATTTAATTGTATATGGTCGTAAAATTGAAGAACGTCGTTACGCTGTTGAGAATTATGTTCCGCCTGCCCGGAAGAGGGGAGATTTAGAAGCAGACTTAGCGTACGTTGAAATTTCGAATTCTAACCCCGAGGTTGCTACCGCTACAGTGTCACGAACTCCTGAGGTTCGCGAGCCAATCCCTGATAGACGACCAACTTCTGAAAGACGCTCGAAACCTGGAGGATTAAAATGTTGGAATTGTGGTGGATTGAACCACAGGGCCAATCAATGCCCAAAACCCAGAACCAGACTTTTTTGTTTTAATTGTGGTAAACCGGAAGTGACCGTAAACACTTGCCCGCAATGCAGCACTAAACGTTCTTCGTCGGGAAACGAGACCCGAAGGCGCTGAAAGGTCGTGCCGTGCCTTCGAGAATTTTTCGTAATTCGACCCGTTATACACAAACTTTAATTGATGAAAGAGAATCAAAATTTTTAAAGAATAAGAATATTTTAGATTATGTGTTGGAACACGCTTCGGCGGATGAACGACCTTATGTTACTGTTGAGATTATGGGGTGTGAAATTTTAGCTTTGTTGGATTCCGGAGCAAATCGTTGCATTCTTGGTGGGAAAGGTTGGGATTTATTGTCACCTTTAGGTCTTCCTTTAGATAAGGCGTCGCGTCCCACTTGTTCCGTCGCGAATGAAAATACTGTTAATAGTTTAGGAACCCTTACATTACCAATACGTTTACGTGATGCCACGACTACCGTTAAAGTTTTAGTAGTACCTGACGTACCGCATACCTTAATTTTGGGTATCGATTTTTGGAAATCGACTGGCGTGGTGCCAGACATTTTTCGTGGGGAGTGGAAATTTGTGAAACCAGATATTGCCGAAGTTTCGACACCTAAAGATACCTTGTTGTCTGCTAGAGACCTTACGGATGCTCAACGTGCCGAAATAAATTCCCTTTTACAAAGACAGACTTCTAACAATCAAAACCAACTAGGATGTGTTAAGGGGGTAGAACACAAGATCGTAACATCTTCTCCTCCGATTAAACAACGTTATTACCCTGTTTCACCCGTTATGCAACAATATATCGATGCAGAACTGGACAGAATGATAGAGATGGGAGTAGTTGAAAAATCAAACAGTGCTTGGGCAAGCCCGATTTTATTGGTCAAGAAAAAAGACGGAACATACCGTTTTTGTGTAGATTTTCGTAAATTAAATGCCGTGACTGAGAAGGATGCGTATCCCTTGCCTTACATCTCTGCAATTCTTGATCGATTACGAGATGCACGCTTCATTACTACTCTCGACATCAAGTCAGCTTATTGGCAGGTTCCAGTTGAAGAAAACTCTCGACAATATACAGCTTTTACGGTACCCAATCGTGGGTTATTTCATTTCAAACGGATGCCTTTCGGGCTACACAATGCCCCGGCCACATGGCAGAGACTAATTAATGATATCTTGGGCCCTACGCTAGAACCCTTCGTGTTTGTGTACTTAGATGATGTGGTAATATGTACCCCAACTTTTGAAAAACATTTAGAAATTTTGGAAGAAGTTTTAAAACGACTAACTGACGCAGGAGTCACTTTGAGTAAAGATAAATGTCATTTTTGTAAGCCTGAACTGAAGTACTTAGGTTATGTTGTCAATGCGCAAGGATTACTTGCTGATCCTGAAAAAGTTTCGGCCATTTTAAATATCCCGCAACCTAAAAACGCTAAAGAAGTGAGAAGAATTATCGGAATGGCATCTTGGTACCGCAGGTTCATACCTAACTTTTCATCGATCATCGCACCTTTAACAGCTTTGCTGCGGAAAAATTGTAAATTCATTTGGGACGAACATTGTGAAACTGCTTTCTCGACCATCAAAAACCATTTAGTATCGTCACCTATTTTATCTTGTCCTGATTTTAAACATCCGTTTGTAGTCCAGACCGACGCGTCGAATTTTGGCATTGGTGCCGTGCTGTCACAGACCATCGGAGACAGCGAACAAGTTATCTGTTATATAAGCCGCTCGCTAAATAAAGCGGAACGCAACTATTCCGTGACTGAACGTGAATGTCTCGCTGTCCTTTGGGCCATCGAGAAATTACGACCTTATTTGGAAGGTACCCATTTCACCGTGATTACTGATCATCATTCTTTGGTTTGGTTAAATTCCCTTAAGGAACCTACAGGCAGATTAGCCCGCTGGGCCGTCCGTATACAACAATACGATTTTACTATTGTCCATCGAAAGGGCAAAGAACATGTTGTCCCAGATACCCTGTCCCGCTCTGTACCTGCAATAGATCAAGTCACCGTTACAGAAGATTCACCTGATAATTCCGATGTACAACCAGATACTTCTCATACTGACCGCTGGTATAACAATTTGCGAAGCCGCATTACAGAAAAACCTTTATCGTACCCAAATTGGAAAGTGACAGATGGTAAAATCTTCAAACATATTCAACCTAAGTACCCAGATTTATCCGACCAAGAAGATCATTGGAAGGAAGTAGTCCCGAAGTCACGTCGCAAAGACATTCTCAAACACCATCATGATGAACCTACCGCTGGCCATCTCGGCATCCATAAGACCTTTGCACGTGTTGCCCAGAAGTATACCTGGCCAAAACTTAAAGCAGATGTTGCCCGTTATGTACTTCGTTGTCCCGTTTGTATCGCTCATAAACCTGAACAAAAGAAACCTGCTGGACTCATGTCACGTCATCCCGTCATCACGAAGCCTTGGCAGATGATCTCCGTCGATTTGGTTGGACCATTGCCTCGCTCCACGCAGGGTTATACTTATATTCTGTCTGTGGTTGATTGTTTTACGAAATTTACCCTTTTCTTCCCGTTAAGAGCTGCCACAGCTTCTGCCGTTACTCAAAGAATTGAGGAAGGTGTTTTCCTTATGTTTGGAGCACCACAATATTTGCTCACGGACAACGGTGTGCAATTCCGTAGTAAAGAATTTACTAAAATGGTAAAGAGCTACCAAACAAAGATTATTTTTAACGCTTATTATCACGCTCAAGCTAACCCCGTTGAACGAGTTCATCGTGTTCTGAAGACTATGCTTGCCTCCTACGTTAAGGATAACCATCGTACTTGGGATCGATACTTAGCGAAGGTTGCTTGCGCCATACGTACCGCTGTACACGAAGTAACTGGGATGTCACCATACTTCGCGAATTTTGGTAGAGAAATGACTTTAGCTGGGGATAGCCTTGAGGCTAATGACGAACCTATTACCGTTGATGATGTACACATCTCGAATTGCGATGCGCTTCGTCGCAGAGCTCCCGCATTTAATCAAGTTTATGAAGACATCAAAAAGCGCCTTGCTACCGCTTATGAGACCGCTAAAGTGCGATACGATTTACGAAGACGTCCCGTGAATTTCTCCGTAGGAGATACTGTTTGGCGAAAGAACTACGTCCTTTCCGATGCCTCGAAATATTTTACCGCTAAATTAGCACCGAAATATGTAGGTCCCTTCTTCGTGACTCGTAAAGTTTCCTCGACCACTTACGAATTATCAGACCAATCTGGTACCTCCAAAGGCATTTGGCATGTCAAAGATCTTAAGGTCAACCCTGCGGACGATTAGTCCCGTTCCCCTACCGTTTACCGTTTCTTCATTAGCAAATTGAACCCGAAGTTATTCTCGTACCGTTACCATTTTGTTTTCGTTAGGGTTCAATGTTGCTTTCCCTTTTCCCCTGACTGCCAACTTTGCCTTCTTCACTTCGTACCCTGTTACCCTTATGGGCTTGTTACCACTAACCGTCACCCTTTGTTGTGAGGCAACCGTGATGTGCCGATCTCGTGAAGCACAAAACGCTCCCTTCATCGGATCTTCGTTAACCCGTTTCAAGCCCACTGTCCCTACAAAGTCCCCGAGTTGTATTGGCAGGTTGGACGGAACCCTGCTCGGGTGTAAAACTTTAACCGGATTTGACAATTATCTTCACGGATTTGACGTTAATTTAAGTCTTCTCTTCTCTATTACTTTCTTCTTCATTCTTCACAAACGCTCTCTAAAGCTCTTTGTTGGCTAACAACCAACACCCGTCCCCATGCCTTCTTCTTCATCCATTTTCTACCCTCTGACATTCTATTCTCGATTGGGTCTATCCCCAATCACAAGTCGTCGCGCTGGGTGGGGGAAGCTGCCGTGGTTTGGGTCGATCACGGTGGGCCAACTCATCCAGTCCGGCGCACGGTGGGCTCTGCCTTCAGCGGGTCCATCGGGTTTTCTTTTTTCGGGCCCCCGTCGGAAGCTTCGCCTTCCACGGGGATTTCCCGCGTTTCCTTTTTTTGGAGTTGTCGTTTGATTTTCTTGTTTGACCAGACCTCGTTGGTAGGGAGCGCTTCACGCTTTTGGGGCTTCTCCTCCCCTACCAACGTACCCGGCGTGGTTGCTGCCCGTCATTTTAGCGCACCGCGGCTATACACCGGTCTGCTGTGAGGGGGTGGGCGTCGTACCACAGCAGAAAGGGGTTTATTTTCTTCGATTTCTTGGGGTTGGGAATTTTGGATTTTACTTAGTTTTAGATTTTCTGGTTGCGTTACGTCTTCGCACGTCCCCACTCCAACCATATGGGATGTCCGTTTGTCGTCATATCGGTCCCCAACTGTCATCCAGTATTCACTCATGTTTAAGGAACAGCCTTCCTTTAACGCCTTCCACCTTTTGAGCTGTGTTTTTTTTTTTGGATTTTCTCTTTCTCAAGAGAATTTCGGAGAAATTCTCTTCAAGAAAGGGGGGTGTTATGTTATTTTTGTGCCGCTTCATAGTACGGATTAATTCCCTAATTTAGTTGTGCCGCTTCATAGTAATTTAAGCTTCGTTTTAGCGTTCGCATTTTAAATTTCCGTCAGGTTTAGCACTATTTATAATTTCGTTTATATTTTTCCCCGTACAGAATTTTATTTATGTTAAACGAGTCCCAAGGTTTTTTCTTTTGTAATCCCGTTTCTGCCGAACAAAAAAATTTCCAAGAATTGTTTTTCGTTTGTACAATAGTACCATTCAGAAGCATTGAGACGTATTTTCCAGAACATTCCCGAACATTTCGTTATGTTGTGCAATCTTTTGAGGGGAAGTGCAGGTTCCGATTGCATTTTAAAGTCAGTGAAAGTCAGACTTTCGAGAGTAGAGGGTGAACCGGCAGATCGTTTTTTCTCCTTTTCCTCGCGGCGTGGGCTATCGTATTATGTTACCGTTTTTTTTGTTTGCTACAGGGCAAACGTTAATCGACTGAACCGTCGGATAAAGATTTTAGCGATAGCAAAAAGATACGCCTTGGTTTTGGACAATTAAAGTTTATAATTGTTCCTGCGAACTTAGTTCGGATCTTTGTGAGGTTAAAGGGAAATAAACAAATAAATAAATCGTACAAGTGCTGTGCCTGGTTTTTGGTTCGTTCCGTCGTTCTCGAGAATTTCGCTTGTCTGCCCATCACCTGACATCGTTGACAGCAGTTTGCCCCCATCAAATAGAGCCGCTCAGGGGGTTGATCTCCTCGATTATTCGGATATAGCCCTGTCTGGCATCGCCGAAGTCAACATCTCCCAGGATCAACCACCCCTTTCTTCCCGTTTCTACATGGATTCGACACCTTGATCTTGTGCGAAGCCTTCTCATCCACGAAAGGTAAAAACTACCAAGTTTTGTGCTTGTGGAAAGTAACTTTCGGCTTGGCACGCGTATCTTGCAAAATTCAAACGTATTGACTTTGTTGTTACATCGATAAAAAAATATTAACAGTGACCTGAAGCCACTGTTTGTTTTGCATTAATTATATACCGACGCTAATTTTAGGCTATCATTTCCTGTAAACTTTACGCCTTTGACCACACAGTCATTTTAACATAAATATTGTGTGTCAACGACGGCAAGTTTTATTCTCCGAGTGCTCAAGAATTAAGATCCTGTAATTCGGATTTTTGGTGTTAAACTTGTCATATTTTAACCAATATTCATATCATTATATGTGTTTTAAAGTTTACTGTGTCTTATTGTGTCTTTTGTACTTGCTGTGTAAGGATTTTGCAAGCTTTAATTATACAGGCGAAGGCACAAGTAAAGGTAGGTTCCATTCACGTGAGCTGCTGGTTTCTCGACCTTCCGCGAGGACCTACAAAACCAGCTGGATTTTGGAAGGTGGCGCCCACTTATTTCGACGCATCCTGTATACAACTTTAAGCATTTTCTCTATAAGCGATTTTTAGCGAACTCCCCCTACTCCTCTGAGCAAGCCGCTGGCCTTTACCATCTTTTTTTGTTTGCGGGTCCAAGAAAAGCGCGGTTGGCCGTACCGAAAATTTCTTAGCACGCCAACGTGCGATTTTCTCCGTCCTAGAATTCTCGTAGTGAGAATTGGCCCGTAACAAATTTGGCGCCGCAACGTGAGTCTTTTTTTGGACCGTAACAAACGTTACGGCAAAACAAGTACAAGAAAAATATATGAAGGAGTTTAATAGAGTAATTGATCCATTCTAGTCCCATATTTTTAGCCGCAAGAAACGCAAGAAATTCAAAAATAAGGGAACTTCAAATGTTACCAGACAAGAGAAAGGTTAGTGCATCAGCATTTAAAGATACCGAGTACATAGCAATGATAGAAGCGTGGGATGAAAATACACCAGAAGGATTACAAATAAAATTCTTCTTAATTGCTTCTGTAGAACTTGCGTGGAGGGGAAATGAAGGAGTGTGTCTATGGCCAGCTAATATTGATCTCAAATTAGGACGCTGCGCATTTGGTCGAAATTGGTGGTGCCTTTTTTCAATTACATTTTGTAGGAAAACCAATGACCATTTCTAAAACTTTTACTGCAACCGTTTTAAAATCTATCCTACAAGCACTATAGACACACACAACATTGCAATTTACAATCCGTGTATTAAAAACCACAGCAATACTATTAAAAATTACTACAACCAAATCACTACAATCTGGATATAATATTAACTACTAAAAAATATAAATATGTTTTGTTAGTTTTATTGCAACTGCATGATTAATTATAAAACACAAATTTCTACAAAATTGTAGTGATTTATGCCAAGCTAGTTTTTTCAGTGTATCTATCGTCATAATACCCCAATAACTTTCTATCGGTCGCAGTTTTAGTAGATTTGGTGGATTGAGTTCCTTTACTACGTAGCTATCCTGATTTCTTAGGTGTCATTGTAAAGTTTCTTTCGCATAATGAGTCGGTGCCAAATATGACCAAAAAATGTATTTTGTCATGCTCCGTAAGAAATTTAAGTAATCGTTTTTATAGACAATCTTTGATGTAGGTTTCAGTGTTTATTGTGCCATTTGTGAAAAATGGATTGCTCTTTTTACCATATTCACAATTGTTTACCGAACAAAGGCCTTTTGTCAAATTTACCAAATCACACTTTTAATTCCTTTGTATGAACCTTCTCGCCGGACAATACATGATAGAATTGATGACCCGACAACGTATTGAAAACAAATTTTAAATATGTCTGATCGTTTAAAACAGTGCATACATCTTTCTCACAAACTTTTGATTTTAAGAATTTACTACACCGCGCCGAGTAGCTCAGTGGTAAGACGGCTCGAAATGCGAAGTCCTCGGTTCGAACATTGGGATAAGCAGAATTTGTTCTGTAATTCCTAAGGTCGGTATCGAGCTAGGTAACCATTCGACGTTGGGTTACAATTAACGGCGCTACTCCTAACCACTGGCTGACCAAGAGAAGTAACAAGGCCACACACAACATCATTCTTACAATTAACACAAATAGTGAAAATGTAGAGAGCGAAAATAGTTGCGGGGAGCGGGAGGAGCGTGATGGAAGTCCAATCACCTTCAATTAATCCCGAATGTATGAATGCCAACCTCGACACCGTAAGGTAAAAGAGGAATTGATAAGGAAAGAAAGAAGGAAAGAGTTTAACACTCAATGCTTCATTTTCCAGTTGTTCGGGTATTTGTATTATTTGCTTTTTGTTTTTGTAAAGTTACTTTGTAACGGTGTGCCCGCTTACGCTTATTGGGCCGCACGTTAATATTGCTTATATTGCTCGGGTAAGCTCATGAGATGTCCAGCGTTCAGTAATGACTACGTGTGAAAGAAATGTATTTATTAATTAGCCCTTAAAGTATGTACAAACTGTAAAATAAACTAAGATTCTGGTATATAATAAATGTACTGGTAAATATACGTAGATAAACGGGATAAACGGACAGTAATTAACTAATCTTCCGGTGCGGGGGTGCATAAAACACGCAAGCTTGAATAGAAACAGGTGAAATTGAATACAATAGTTATAAATCGCTTCGTTCAACGACCCCGGTGGACTCTCCACTGCTGGCAGGCAATTTACCTTTAAAAGTACGTATTCACTTGAATTCTGGTGACTTTATATTAAATATTCAAACAGGAACTTCTTATTTACGCTTTCCTGGAATTTCCCAAAATACAACGGCGAAGTTTTGAATGTGTTGTGATTGTCGGGTTTAATTCAATAACCTGTATTTATACGGTGTATTTATGACGGGACGGGACCGAATGTTTGATTGACAAGACTTGATAATCTCGGCTCATAAATAATTTACGTTTAATTTGCACATAAACTCGGCATACGGTGCACCCAGATTCGCACAGAATCTGTGTATAGCTCTGAACCGTTTGAAATTCTCCAAACGTAATTCAAATATTACAGCCAGTATTTTTAATAACTAAAAATTGGGATTCGTGAAATTCCTCCACGGGTCGAACCAAGTTCAGTTCAGGGATTCAAATAAGAATTCAAATAAAAGATTACCGTGTGCTTACGTCGCTAATTATTCACCAGCTCGGCACACAATAATAATTCGTATAACAATTATTTCTACCAGATATACTCCGATTCTAACACCAGTATATATCTTGCCAAAGTAACCATTCAGGGAAATCGTTCTACGGGATGAGCCAATACAAGATCAAAGCAGGTTAATAATATTATACTCGCCAATTACACGTTTAAAACTTGATACTTCCCAAGCGGTTTCAAACAGCGAATGAATTCTCACGAATCCTCCCAGCGGCAACGAGCTCCAGGTTGTCGAGTGTCGGGATCTGCAACTCGTAATATAAAATGATTAAAACTGTTTCAAACACTGGTGAAAGCACAGGAAAATTATTTATTCACTTTTAGGTAAGCACTCGGGTTAGTAAAAGGAATTTTACTTGACTGGTTAATTTTCAGGAACGGATTTGCAAAACTGGAATCGCTTAAGATTGCTCTTAAGGAAAACGGTGGAATATTTCTGACTCTGAATTGCTTCAAAGGCCAGGAAAAATTCTAAAGATGCCTCGAATGGCCGTGCTGGTCGTTTTATAGGGGTTCACTCCTACACTTCCGTCATGCGCGCATCATCCCCTCTGTTCCGATTTTCCGGGAAAGGGTTATTCTGGAATATCTCGCGTCACGGTCGCTGGCAGATGTTTGTTATTGCGGTCGGCCTTATCTCCAAATGTGAATTTATTCGAAATTGGTAATTAGATACCAATTATTCGACTTTCACATTTTGCACCCGTTACAACTTCACCTGTTCTTTTTTTAATTTTGTGCACACCAGCCTGATACTCTTGTAGTTTGCAAATAAACATGATTTCTGTTTATGAAATTGTTATGATGGGCAGTTGTATGCATAAAAATGCTTAAACTTGATATTTTCTTGTTTGTTCTATTTTAATTTATAGATGTGATACATTTACAATTTGAGATTAAATCGCTTTCAATTTGGTTGAGGTGGTCCGATATGGAAAATGTCACATACGCGGCTGCATTGTCTTAAGAGAAAGTGTAGCTAAGTCGTGCGGTGTTGAGTCCTCCTCCATCCTCCGCGGGCAGCACGCCCACCTCGCTGTGCGGCGCGACGTCCCGCGCCCCCTTACCATCTTTGTTGCTGGTGCTGCTGAAAAATGTTAACAAGTTGCATGAGATACTCGCTACTAATCATTAGCAATGGTGTATATTGTTTACATTTAAATTCAAATAATTTTTATAACTCTTTTTTGTTGTTTGAGTTGCAGTCATATTGCACTTACTGGGGGCATCGATGTGGTGTGCCTCTCTCCCCAAAGCCAGCTGCTGAAGCAATTTTTCCCTTTCTTGTGGGCTCTGTATAAAGTGAATGACAACTTTTTTACATTATTCTTATATTGCTACTATTTTTTAAATTATATGCTTAATGTATATGCTTCTCATAATTTGAAAACTCTCTGTATAAAGTGAATGACAACTTTTTACATTATTCTTATATGTATTGCTACAATATTTTAAATTATGTCTTACTAGCTGGACGCGGGACATCGCCGATACCAGTTCTTCCTGGGAAGAAAAACGTCAAGATAGCATTAGCCAATGCATATGCTTCTCATAATTTGAAAACTACATTTAAATATTTTTTAGAAAAGCTTACACTTGTCGATGGTGCCGCAGCCACATGGCGTGTGTCCTCCGCTTTGTGCCGTCACGGTGGCGAGAACCACAGCGGTGACAACATCACGTAGCACCACGCGGGTGCTGTTGGTGACGGTTGCTGTTGCTTGAGCATTTTTTTGCGTTATTCCCTTATACCGATTGGCGGTTTCAAGTGCGAACATAGCACATACGAAAACAATTTAACGTTTACGCGATGCACCTTGATAAATGTAAGATATTTTTATTAACAACGAAATCTTGATTATGTGCATATCCAAAGACACTCGAACTAAATTCAGATTTATCATATATATAATTTAATTTAACGGCATGCAAGCATGAAAGCATTTTTCATTTTGCACTAGGAATACCTACTGCAATAAGCTTTCCAAAAATTAATACAGAAGTGACGAAAACATTGCATATTAAGGCTTGGTAAAAGCGAATAAAATTAAATAAATTAATAATGAACAAAGGAAAAAACATTTTTAGGTTAAAGTCAACTAAATAATCAACACTAGCACTTCCAAGAACTTAACTGAGCCAAGATATTATTTACAATAAATGTTCAGATAAATTGCCCCCCTCTGCCAAGCAGTAGCCCAAACGATTGTAAAACCCGGTTCTCATATTAGCAAGCATTTGTGGGGTAATAGTTGCAAATGCATGCTGAATTTTAATTCGTAGTTCGTCCAGTATGGTAGGTCTGTCTTCTTCAAATCCATAAATTTTCGACTTAATGTAAGGCCACACGAAGAAATCTTGAAGTGGCAAGTCCGGGGATCTAGGCGGCCAGAGATTTGTATTTACGGTTCCAATTACACGATTAGGAAATGTATTTGCTAAGTATTCCCGTACGGGAACGTAATGTGGGCAGGACAACCATCATGTTGGAACCAAATTTCATCCAGTCATGTTGCAGCATATTAAGGTATTTTGAATCATTTAGGTTCTCCTCGATAAAAAATACTAGAATAAATTTATCACCCATTATTTTACTCCATACATTCCACTTTTGTGGATATTCAAATCGATAACTGTAATGCTTGTGAGGATTATTTCGCGAGGAGACACGACAGACTGATGAATTGTGTCGACCATTTATTGGAAACGTTCATTCGTTGGTAAATAGAATTTTGCTCAGGAAATCCATGTCATTGTTCGATTTTTCCATTATGTTCTCACAAAATTCCATTCGTCTAATTTGGCCATTTGGGTAAATTTTTTTGGGTTTTGGATAGTTTACAGGAACGATATCCATTTTTTCTTAAAACTATTAATACAGTACTATGATGGACACCAGTATCTTGAGCAATATGTTTGGAAGACTGGCGTGGATCTACTTCTACATCAGCACATATTCTTACTTCTTGCATTTCTTGATTAACATTTCTTGGGTGTAACGTTCTTCTATGGTTGGTTGTAGAGAGACACTCATGTTATTCAAAATTCCTCAAAATTCGGTGTATTGTATTAATACATGAGATAGTTACTGCGAGTAAATCTTGAGTTGCACGTAACGAGCTACCGCTATAAATCCATTTAATAATTTTTACTTTCTCGTGCACTTCATACACATTCATATCAATTATGACGCCGGAAAATAATTTCCTAAGGAAATTCCTGCAAATTAGATAAGTAATACGTTGGTTACTGTCAGCCTCCCGGAACCTCAATCGAAGATGGGCGGTTCTCAAATAAAGTCGAAAGAATAAAGTAATTAACTCCTCGTCAATCACCTGGAAAGGGCGCCACCAGCTTGGAAAAAAAAATACACTAACAGTAACTCGGCTGTAAATTCAGTAAGCTGGACCTTGAGTTCTTTACTCACCTAATTAGTCGCTACAAATTTACCAAACATAGGGTAACAATAAAAAATAAAACCAATTCCAACAACGGTAATTTAATGATGCAAAAAAAAACACTAAATAAATTAATCCCCCAAATAACATTTACAATCAAAATGTCAATAAGTACAAGTTTCCTGTATAGGTACACACTACTCGTTCAAGTCACTTAATATAGTGATATAACAATATGAAATAACCGAGCAATGTAAAAATACTGCGTTTGGCAAAGCGCCCTGTAAACACAACATACCATCAATACAAAACCGAATAAACGCAATATTACAGCTCAAGATGACGTACCCTGTATATATTAAGTGAGATTTACGTTACTATGTACGAGATACATAACACGCTAAAGTATGGAAGTTTTAAGCTAAACAATTGATTCGCAAACACATTAAACAATTTGAAATTAAATTATAACCAGACAGAAAGGTATATTAAACAATGAGTGATTTAAATCGACTCCAAAAATCAACGTAAAATTAAACAGAAATCACTTTCCTGCGTATCTAGTTAGCTCCGCGTCTTCGGGAATCTGGCTTGCCCGTCTGGACACGTGTTGTTGCTTGCCAGCTGCCTGTACTAACCCAGAAAATTGCTCCTGACACGCAGAATTCAGGAATTCAAAACAATAACTAAGCTTTTGCGAAATCTGCCGCCCCCAAATGTTTGTCTAAATAAGTAAAAGAAGAAATGCGTTAGGCTAGCATGTTCGAATAAAAATGGATGACACTTACCAATCGAAATTTCCGATTGACGTGAATACAAGATTAAACGAAGATTATAAATCGGTCAAAGACCCACATCGACGCTCTTCAAACTAAATCATAATACGATGTCCACAAAGATGTCCTCAAAATATCGAGAAAATTCTCAAGTATAAAATACTTCAACAGAGGAATCTATTTCGACGTTCAATTCAATTCTAACCGTCACACGAAGATGGTTGCCGGAAATGAAATTTTTATCCAAGTTACGCACAGGCGCAGTTCTTCGAAATCAAGTGAGAAAAATGGGTTGCAAACCAACCAGGCGCAAAAATACCGTTACAAATCCCCCCCCCCCACCAGACATTTCGAAGACAAAACCCTGACGAGAAATGTAAACGAACAAAGGAATTAAGCTGAAGCCTAAAACATCCTAAATTGGTACAGAATAAGCGACTAACAGATAGCCTAATTTAATGCAACTCGCGTTGCTTACAATACAAAAAATTAAATAGTGTAAGGGTGAAGGACAATTTGTTTACTTCCTTCAACAATCCCAAGACACTTTCGACGCCCAACCCACATAATAAAGATAAACCCAACCCAAACAAAAAAAAAATATGAAATGAAAACCACAACCCAACCCCACATATAACACAACTATTTGGATGGCCGAGAGGAAATTCATCCCAAAACCAAGGATACGAGAAATACTACTAAAGGGATCGAGACAGTCCCTCGCTGCTAGATGGAAATGCTGCGCCGGTGAACTGCTCTTCAACCTATCGTAGCACACCCCCACCAATGGAAATGTTCAAAACTCCCCTCCCCCTACTATACCATCCAAATACCCAACCCCAAGACAAAATCGTCCTTTCGGATACAACAAACCCACGAGGTGAAAGGGAACCCTAACAGATATAGGACTATCAAACTGAAAACCCCAAAATGATTACCCCCCAACCCGGTTAAATTTCCCAAACAAACACAAACTAACAATCGGAGATGTCCAAACTTCTTTTGACCAACCTGGAGAGAAGCGAAGAACTCCAGAAAGAGAGTCACAGACGACTAGAAAGCGACAGACAAGAAAATTTCCTTTCATCAATCTAGATTCATTCCGTCTTCGAAGCCACCGGAGAGCGCGAAAGCAAACCGAGGTAACTCTCCAACTTCAACTCCCATTCATACCAGACTAAAGATCCACAATCATACCAACAGAGAAAAGAAGGAAGACCAGAGAATAAAAGAAAAAAAGAGAAGAATGAAAAATTAGGAGGAAAAGCACCAGAGCTGGCACCACCAACGGAACAAGCGAACGCTTGATATACGGAACGAGGTCTTAAAAACTGGAAATTCCAACACAAAATTCTCAAAATACAAATATTTGCCGACGTAATATACATACTAGGGACTATCCGATGCGTAACCAACAATAATATGCCAAACTCCAAGGGAAACAACAATTGAGAAACGATGCTCCAAAATAACTAGATATACTCGTACACACAAAAACTTTACTAAGGGCCAAGATGTTCTGCCTTAATAGAGATCTTATCTACAATAACCAACAAAATCTAAAACTAACAATAATCAAACATTTCCCCAGCTAATCAACTGATCAATCAATCAACTAACAATCCACCTATCACAACAACCAAACAATCAACCGGCTAATCCACCAAATATCAACCAACTAACCATCCAACAAACCAAACAATCAACCGGCTAATCCACCAATCACCAACCAATTACCAACCAATCAAATAATCAATCAATCAACTGAGAAATGTTTAAGCTCAGATGGAAATGCTTCCTTAGTGACCTTCCCTACAATGCCCAACCAACCACCCGCTAAATGTAATAGTAAAATCTAGTCATCGTCCGAAGAAGGTTCATGATGCAATTTGAGATCTTTTGCGTGCCAATTACCCTTGAAACGTCCATCCATATCAACTAATTCAAAAGTCCAAGGCGAGAGCTTTTTCTTGATTTTATAAGGGCCGACGTATTTCGGACCTAACTTGGCCGAATAATATTTATAAGCATTAGATAATAATTTATTCCTATGCCACACCAATTGACCTGGAAAATATTCGACGCTTCTACGACGTAAATTATAACCCTTCTTACGTTTCTCGTACGCCTTCAGCAATCGATTATGGATATTTTTATATAACTTTTGAAACTCTCTAGATCGTATTCGAATTTTTGGCACATCACGCATGATCTCGACGTCTTCTTCGTCTTCTAATTTATCGTTACACTCATGAAACTTTTCCCCATCGAGTACAATTTCTCGACCGAAATTTATAAAGTATGGCGTCAACCCAGTCGATTCGTGTTTCGAAGTTCTTAACGCGCAAGCTACTTTCGCAAGATATTTATCCCAATCACCCTGATTATCAGAAAGGTACGAAGATATCGCTGTTTTCAAAACTGTATTAACCCTATCTGTGGGATTCGCCTGTGGATGGTACAACGCAGTAAATTTAACCTGGACCCCATAATTATCAATCAGATTACTAAATTCCTTGCTACGGAATTGCACTCCATTATCAACTACAATATATTTTGGTACACCAAATAATAAAAATACATCTTCCTCCAAATGTTTAATGATGGCAGGAGTAGTTGCAGAACGCAACGGAAAAACTAGTGGAAATTTACTAAAATAATCAGCAACTACCAAAATATAAGTATAGCCACGCTTAGAACGAGGCAAAGGACCAACTAAATCTGCTGAAATTAATTCCCAAGGTTTTGTAATTTGAGGTCTACCCACCATAAATCCTACAGGTTTCTTTTGTTCGACCTTGTGACTTATGCATACTGAACATGATCGGATATATTTAGCTACACTAAAACGTAGTTTAGGTCAGTAATAATTTTGCGAAATACGAGCAACTGTTTTAGCAACACCTAAATGTGCAGCAGTAGGAACGTCATGATTTTGACGAATAATTTCCCTACGTTGGTTAGAAGGTACAACTAACTTCCAAAGCTTACTGTTGTCATCAAATCCAGGATATAAATTTTCCACCCTTTTATATAACCTATTACCTTAGACACGCCAGTCAGCATACCGTTTTGGATTTCCAATCACCAACTTACACATATTCCCATACCAACTATCTTTATTATTGGATGCATCAACATTAACAACATCCAAAACCGGAACTGATCTCGACAACGCGTCAGGAACTACATTATCTTTTCCTTTACGATGAACAACTTCGAAACTATATTGCTGTAATCTAACAGCCCAACGAGTCAACCTACCACTGGGATTCTTTAAATTATTCAGCCAAACTAACGAATAATGATCTGTAATGACCTTGAAATGTGAACCGTCCACATAAGGCCTAAATTTCTCTACAGCCCACAATACTGCCAAACACTCTAATTCCGTAGTCGTATAATGACGTTCAACTTTATTAATCGATTTACTAATGTAACTTATCACCCTATCGCCATCAGGATATTCCTGGCTCAAAACAGCACCCAACCCAAAGTTTGACGCATCAGTTTGTATTACGAAAGGTTTGCTAAAATCAGGACAAGTCAAGACAGGCGCAGAAACTAAAAATTCCTTGATTGTTTTCAAGGCAAGGTCACAGTCCTCTGACCACACAAACTTTACTCTTTTCTTTAAAAGATTCGCCAACGGAGCTGTGATCGTGGAAACATTTGGCACAAATCTGCGATACCACGACGCCATTCCCAAAATTCTACGCACCTCTGTAACGTTCGTCGGATTAGGTATATTCAAAATAGCGTTTACTTTGTCTGGGTCTACATGTAATCCATTTTTCCTCACAATATATCCTAGATAACGAAGTTCGGGCTGAACAAATTTACACTTTTCTCTACTAAGAGAAAGACCAGCTGCTTTAATACGATCAAAAACGGTTTCCAAAATGGCTAAATGCTTCTCAAAGGTGTCCGTTACAATAATCACATCATCCAAATATGCAAAAACGTATGGATGTAATTCTGGACCTAAAACGCTATCAATAAATCTCTGCCATGTAGAGGGAGCAATGTGAAGGCCAAATGGAAGACGATTGAAGTGATAAAGGCCTCGGTTCGGTACCACAAAAGCTGTAAATTTCTTGGAATCTTCCGCCATCGGAATCTGCCAATAAGCGGATTTAATATCAAGCGAAGTCATGAATCTCGCATCACGAAGCTTATCTAGAATGTCAGAAACGTATGGCAAAGGATAAGCATCTCTTTCCGTAACCGCATTCAACTTTCTGTAATCCACATAAAAACGGTAGCTATTATCACGCTTTTTAATTAAAACGATGGGTGACGCCCAAGGAGAATTCGACGGTTCCACGATTCCATCTTTTAACATACTGTCCAATTCAGCATCAATTTGTTTTTGTATTACCGGAGAAACAGGATAGTACCGTTGTTTTATTGGTTCAGCAGAGGTTTTTATTTTATGTTTGATCACCTTAGTACACCCAATACCTTCACTCATGGTCATAAATTTGTTGTCTAGTAAATTAGTAAGGGCTAACGATTGTTCAACACTCAAATCAGTGTGACTCACAATAGCATCAACAAAAACTTCGGATAGGTTATCAAAATGCCACTCCAGTTGCCTAAGATTCGGAACAATTTCCATCCGTCTCCAAAAATCTACACCCAAAATTAAAGTATGTGGCAATGACTAACGTCTCAAAAATTTTCACTTTTCCCCTCAAACTAATGGGAAGCAAAACCACTCCTATCACAACACAACTTTCCCCATTCGCCACAGTACACACTTGAGTCGGAAATTTTCCTAACGGCAAACCCAAACTTCCTAACAGTTCCCAACCTTTGCGACCGAGAATGGTTTGATTGGCCCCAGAATCTAATAATCCCAACAAAACTTTACCAAACACTTCTACTTCAAGGTACGGGCGTTCATCCCCCTGCAGTTGCGCAAACAAAAAGTCCAACATTACCCCCGAATTGTCGATCAAGATTTTTTTGGAAGGAGAGAGGTCAGATACTTGATCTTCTATCGGCCTCTTCTGGCGTTTCCCGACCTATTACAATTATCACAAGTTCGCACAGTAACCCCTGCTTTCCCGCATTTGAAACATCGCCTATTTAAGGGTTGTTGACACCTGGTAGCTACATGACCCCCTAGTCCACAATCCCAACAATTAATTTCATTAATCGCAGCTACTTCTCGACGTGCTACTATCTTCGATGTGGAGGGCAACGGTTCATTGTAAACGTAAGCTAGATCAGGCTCAAGGGTTTTCCCCGCTAACTTCCTAGGTGGAGGTACAAATTCCTCTACGGCTGCCTTCCGTGCTTCATTTTGTCGACCTAATTTCAGTAAATCTGAGATAGAGTTGACCGCAACTAAACTAAGTTTGTCCTGGTAAAAAGGAGCTATGTTCCTCATCAGTACCTTCAATCGAAATGCTTCTGACACACAACCATTCATACGATTGAACATATTCTGTATAACCGCAACATACACCCCTATCGACTCTCTCGGACCTTGCGTTCGTTGCTTGATTTCTTCTAATAATTTATCATCATAATTGTGAGGTTGGAAGTCTTCTCTCAAGAATTTTACTAAGTCATCCCAATTATCAACAGTATCCCTATACGCACGATACCAAATCAAAGCTTTCCCTGTAAAAAGATCTAACGCTGAATCAAATAATCCCTCTAACGAAATATTTCGAGCTACTCTCAATTCTTCCACTCGCTCGATAAATGCACTCAGTGACAGCTCATCTCCATCCCCGGAAAACTTTAATCCCCACTGACTCACAGGTACAGGTTTAATGCCCCCCCTAGCATATGAAAAAGAAGGACCTGGACGACTAGTTCGAACAAGAGTCGATGTTTCCTGAATTGAAGGATCCCCAGAACCACCTATGTTTGTTGACAAAGCTATCAGGCTGGCTTCGAAAGATTGCAACTGCTGCGCTAAATTCGTTTTGCATTTACCCAATTGGCCCGACAATTCTTCCTTAACCTTCCCCTCTTCGTCCCTATCCGCAATCATACGGCTTATACGACCCTCATAGTGGATGATCTAAACAATTTCCCCAAAAATATACAACGGCAAATAATATGCAAACTTCCCTAATATTACAAACCCCAAAATAATTTTTCCCAAAACAAAACCTTGTTGCAATTGTCTTATTAATTACACCAGTAAATATAACTACAATATAATTATACAGTATAACTATAGTCACAGCCCAGGTTGGGCGCCAATTTTTCCTATGACGCCGGAAAATAATTTCCTAAGGAAATTCCTGCAAATTAGATAAGTAATACGTTGGTTACTGTCAGCCTCCCGGAACCTCAATCGAAGATGGGCGGTTCTCAAATAAAGTCGAAAGAATAAAGTAATTAACTCCTCGTCAATCACCTGGAAAGGGCGCCACCAGCTTGGAAAAAAAATACACTAACAGTAACTCGGCTGTAAATTCAGTAAGCTGGACCTTGAGTTCTTTACTCACCTAATTAGTCGCTACAAATTTACCAAACATAGGGTAACAATAAATAATAAAACCAATTCCAACAACGGTAATTTAATGATGCAAAAAAACACTAAATAAATTAATCCCCCAAATAACATTTACAATCAAAATGTCAATAAGTACAAGTTTCCTGTATAGGTACACACTACTCGTTCAAGTCACTTAATATAGTGATATAACAATATGAAATAACCGAGCAATGTAAAAATACTGCGTTTGGCAATTAAACAACTAGCGTTGATGAACCCTAAAAACGCCCGCAGTCGCTGAAAGTACTTTCATCGATAAAAGCGCCCTGTAAACACAACATACCATCAATACTAAACCGAATAAACGCAATATTACAGCTCAAGATGACGTACCCTGTATATATTAAGTGAGATTTACGTTACTATGTACGAGATACATAACACGCTAAAGTATGGAAGTTTTAAGCTAAACAATTGATTCGCAAACACATTAAACAATTTGAAATTAAATTATAACCAGACAGAAAGGTATATTAAACAATGAGTGATTTAAATCGACTCCAAAAATCAACGTAAAATTAAACAGAAATCACTTTCCTGCGTATCTAGTTAGCTCCGCGTCTTCGGGAATCTGGCTTGCCCGTCTGGACACGTGTTGTTGCTTGCCAGCTGCCTGTACTAACCCAGAAAATTGCTCCTGACACGCAGAATTCAGGAATTCAAAACAATAACTAAGCTTTTGCGAAATCTGCCGCCCTCAAATGTTTGTCTAAATAAGTAAAAGAAGAAATGCGTTAGGCTAGCATGTTCGAATAAAAATGGATGACACTTACCAATCGAAATTTCCGATTGACGTGAATACAAGATTAAACGAAGATTATAAATCGGTCAAAGACCCACATCGACTCTCTTCAAACTAAATCATAATACGATGTCCACAAAGATGTCCTCAAAATATCGAGAAAATTCTCAAGTATAAAATACTTCAACAGAGGAATCTATTTCGACGTTTAATTCAATTCTAGCCGTCACACGAAGATGGTTGCCGGAAATGAAATTTTTATCCAAGTCACGCACAGGCGCAGTTCTTCGAAATCAAGTGAGAAAAATGGGTTGCAAACCAACCAGGCGCAAAAATACCGTTACACAATATTACTGTTATTATTTTGATTTATAATTTTTTTTAATGCGCTGATTCGTTTTTTATATCCTATGTTCGTAGTGCAGACCGCCAATCGGTATAATTACATATTTTTGAAATCATATCGTACCAAGTTCGTCGAAGTTGTATTATCACTTCCCCGATGAACCCTTGGTGAGGGTAACGATGGGAACGACGACCTTTCTTGGCGCATTATGTTTGGTGGAGGGGCTCTTCTGTAAGCGTACATATCGAATTAAAGTTGTTATTAATTTATTGTCCTATTTTATATGTAAACGTTTGTTGTTATTCATTATACACTTGTTATTTTTTTTAAGTATGTTTTCTAGTTTTGGAACGTATCTTTATTTTGTGACTGTTGTTTATGTTTTGTAATAATCGCAATGTGGTAATTTTATTAAATTTGTTTTCTATATCAATTGATTAAGATTTGATTGGATTTACATTTTCGCAGTGTTGGTTACCTCTCGCTCAAGCTGCGCGTGTTTTTCACGGCGTCCGGAAGGTACTTGGTATTTTTGAGAGTGCATGTTTCAATTAATTATTTCCAAGAATAATTAATAATCCTTAAAGTTATACTTACCGTGAAGAGATTTTGGTTAAGCGGGTTGTATATAAACTTCGGCAAAACAAAATAAAGTGGACCAATTGTTTTGAAAATCGTGTTACAGGCATTTTTAATCTTGAAAATGCCAAAATTTTGTAGGCTTCAGTTTGTTTTTTAACTTCCAGCGACGCTCCATACGAAATCTAGGATTAAATCGCATGAATGAAGACAAGGTGGTTTACCGTGGAAAATGCCATTTTCAGAAAAATTACACGTCTTTAGCCGTATTTTCACGTGTGAATCTGTTCCTTTGTTCACACGGATTAAAATGGCATAGCTTTACACTTTACAAGAGAGACTGCTTATACACTGCATCGCTATTTACCTATTAACCTAACAGTAACAATAGCAAGAACCTTTATAATATCATAGAACTTTATTTATTTTATTTTATACAACAAGTGTAGAGAGTACATAAATCATTAAAATATTTTCTCTGAGAGGCTGCAATGATTTTACCAGTAAAATACCTACTTTATTTGAACACGTTATGCACCAGTATATATATATATATTTAACCTATACCATAATACGACCTATACTAACATGTATTGAAATTAATTGTTATAATGTCTGGATCAGGTAACAATGTTTATTTTGCTGTTAATCCAGTCAATGTGTTTGGAAAGCCGGCAGAAGACACCAGGATAACCCTGAATGGTACAAGGCATTGCAGTCCAAGAAGCAATTCCTATTTGTTTACCGGCAGCAACTAGAGGTCCACCCTCTGCATCACCCTGCAACAAAATCAAATGTACTTCATGATAGTAGAAATAATTAAGAGAACGTACACTGCACAGCCCCTTACCACCTTCAGGTACTCCAGCACATACATGAAGTGCTGGATTTACTCGAGACCAGTATGCTTTGTGGCAGTCCTCATCATCGTATATCAAAAGATCAACTTTTTGAAGATTTCCTATGATGCTACCTATAGCCTGTAAAGAGAACATCCGGGTTTACTAGAATTCGCACCAAACGGCAAGGTGAGAATTATCAATTGTACTACAGTCTGTCCATTTAAGAAAGTTTCCGTTTATAATATTATGAGTGTGGGAGTGGTCCTCCGTAGTTAGGCGCATATGTATCATGTCTCGCGGTCAGGCAGCTTTGTAAGCTCTACAGAGTCGAAAGATCTTATCAAGAGTGGTTTGGAACTGCTACGAAGAACTCGGTGACCGGGCAAGTCAGAATACGGCGAGACTGCTCTGGGTTCTAGTTCACAATGGGATCGAAGGCAATAAGAAAGCCGATGATATTGCAAGACAGGGATCAACGGAGCTATTATACTACGGTTCTGAATCTGGATTGGTAGTACAAATAAATACAATCCATAGCTATATTAGCGAATGTAGTTGCAGTCAACAGAAAATCTACTGGGCCAACAGCCAAAGACTAAACCACAGCAAGGCATTTATAAATTGATCTTGCAAAAAAAGAGCTGAGTAACTGCTTAAGTTAAGCAGGATACTGCTTACGAGCCTCACGGACTTTGTAACAGGACAGGCGGCTGGAAGGAACATTTCAGGAGGATCAAGAAATTTGGAGATCCGTTATGTAGACTCCGCAATGAAGAACCAGAAATGTTGATGCACATTCTGTGCAAGTGCTATATGTTGATAAAAGTAAGACAACGCATATTCGGGCAACCACGTATGGAACCGAAGCATTTCAGCAGACACCCTATGTACTATTCTACGGGGTACACAATCATCTTTTAGGCCGCAGTGCTTCTAGAACTTATGGTGGATAGACTCAACGGAAACAAGAACAGTGGGTACTGTAAAATTCCAACAAGATATAGCTAAAATTGAAAATAGATTTACCATTGTTGAAGAAAACATATCTATTTTCGTTATTAAAATAATTTATGAACCCCCAGACTACATTTGTTGAATTTCTTACTGTAAAAATACTTTTTACTTAACAACATAACAACTGATTTTAATTTGGTATACAATGACGCTAGGGCGTTATTTGAAATATTAAAATTGGGTGTACTGTTGAGGGGGGGATTGCGATCTTCTACCGATTTCTGCACAATTGTCCCCACTCCCCCGAAACTTATAAAGCTTCCATAAACCACATCGCGATATATTATACGATTTTATTAGAGTATGTTGAGTAACTTTAACATTTTTTAAAATAAAAAACGTTTTTTTCTGCAAGATGTTGTGACACCTATTTAATTTCACACTACAATGATACCAAAAATATTAGCGAAAAAAAATCCAAACTCCTCTTCTTACTACACCACTGCTCTGTAGATGAATTACCAAATTTGATTATGTTAGTATCCCGGTGAACTCAATCGAAGATGGGCTGAGTTCCAATAAAATAAAAAAATACTAGGCGCCACCGACTTCAAAATTACTAACACAATCCTAGATTTAACAAATTAGAAAAGTCGGATTCTCTGGTCCAGCATTCACCTACCTTTCCTTTTGTAGTAGTTCTCTCTTTGATCTCAATTTCAAAATTACCGGCGTAAATGAAAAGACAAATTGCAAATAAATTAAATTTAATGTTCAGCAAATAATCCCCCATGTATCGGTTTTGCATAAAACATAACAACGTTAGAGAAGCCAATTTTACGTACAGTACACAATTACTCTGCTGAACGTAAGACTCACACAAACCCTAGATAATTATTGCGTGTCTAGAATCATATATATACAT
>JABXWE010007013.1:0-13514 GCA_014611495.1 Limonius californicus
TTTTTTCTGATTATCCTGGTCAATTCTACATGAAAACGGTCTTTTGCATTAAACAAAAATGGCTTCATTTAGCAATATTGGCGAAAAATTTTTGAACACATACATCTAGTTATCTTGGAATAATGACGTTCCTACAATCATCATTTTCAAAACAATACTTGTTGACATAAAGTAATGTTTTGTTTAAAAAACGACCTCATCGTATTATTTCTAAGATTGTTAATGTTTCATTGTATTTATTTTATTTTTTCGCCGTTTTTATTCGAATATCTCAGAAAATATGGCAAATTATACGAATGCAGAAATGGCGGTAATGCATTACGTGTATGGTCTCGCAGACGGTAATGCAACAGAAGCCAGACGTATTTATCAGGAAAGATATCCTGATCGTCCCTTGCCAGATAGCCGAACCTTTTCGAATATTCATCGCCGTCTTAGTGAAACTGGTTGTTTCCATAAATGTAATTCGGAAGGTAGACCTCGAACTGTCAAATCACCCGAAATTGAGGAAGCAGTGCTGCAGGAACACATACTATTTCAGGGTGTGATTCCTCAGGTCATTTTATGAAGAAAAGTGCATATGAACATAATTATGTTCGCAACGGCTTAATTTTATTGTGCTACAGGGTATTCAAAATTATTTTTTGCAATTTCATTCTAGTTAAATAAAAGACCTGTTTATTTATTTACTTATCATTATTAACATTGTTAACGTTAAATTTTGATTTATAAAAATTGTTGGAAATGGCCACCTTCCCTTAATAGGCATGCTTCCGCCCGTCTTTGCATCGAATTACGCACTCGTTCAAATATTCCCGGCGTATTTCGTATTGTTTCACACGAGGCAACTATTCGCTCTCTTAAATTTTCTAAAGTGTTAGTGGGAGTTTTATACACCAGAGTTTTAAGATAACCCCACAAAAAGAAATCCAAACTATTGAGATCGGGGGATCTTGCTGGCCATTGCTGAGGTCCTCCACGACCTATCCAACGATTAGGATAAACTGCATGTAAATGGTCGCGAACAATTGCACTGAAATGAGCAGGAGCTCCATCATGCATGTACCACATTTGATTCCTTAGCGCAATTGGTACATCTTCAAGTAACACAGGTAGTTCTTCTTGGAGGAAATGCAGGTAAGACTGTCCATTAAGGCGTCCTGGCAGAAAAAATGGGGCTATAAGATTATCACCAATAATTCCTGCCCATACATTAACCGAAAATTGCTCTTGGAAATGGGTTTCGGTTACGGCATGGGGGTTTTCGTCCGCCCATACATGATTATTGTGGAAATTTTGAATAGCATTCCTAGAAAAATTTGCTTCGTCTGTGAAAATAATTTGTGACTCAAATTGCGGATTTAGTGTAACATTCTGAAGGTACCACCGACAAAAGTTCACACGCTGTGGAAAATCCCTGGGAAGTAATGCCTGTACTCTTAGAGTATGGTATGGATATAATAAAAAATCAACCAAAACTCGCCACACAATTTGATGACAAATATTCAGAGCTCTAGCGATCTTCCGCGTACTCGTCTCAGGATGTTCGTCGATTTCCTGCAGCACTGCTTCTTCAATTTCGGGTGATCTGACAGTTCGAGGTCTACCTTCCGAATTACCTTTATGGAAACAACCAGTTTCACTAAGACGGCGATGAATATTCGAAAAGGTTCGGCTATCTGGCAAGGCACGATCAGGATATCTTTCCTGATAAATACGTCTGGCTTCTGTTGCATTACCGTCTGCGAGACCATACACGTAATGCATTACCGCCATTTCTGCATTCGTATAATTTACCATATTTTCTGAGATATTCGAATAAAAACGGCGGAAAAATAAAATAAATACAATGAAACATTAACAATCTTAGAAATAATACGATGAGGTCTTTTTTTAAACAAAACATTACTTTATGTCAACAAGTATTGTTTTGAAAATGATGATTGTAGGAACGTCATTATTCCAAGATAACTAGATGTATGTGTTCAAAAATTTTTCGCCAATACTGCTAAATGAAGCAATTTTAGTTTAATTATTTTAATCAAGAATGGTGCGTCTGACGAGAAAAATGCAAGAGACCGTTTTCATGTAGAATTGACCAGGCTAATCAGAAAAAATATCCACATGAAAAAATATCATTGGCGTACCACATTTTTTGTAAAAAATATCAGGGGACATGTTTGCAGGGACGCCACTGGTGGAGCAATAGAATAACTTTTCTAACTAAAATATGTGGTTTTATATCCTATTAACACACACCAAAATTGAAAATAATATCTAAAGTACTTTCGGAAATAATAAAAAATAACGCTTAAAAAAATTTTTTTCAACACCGTGTAGCAGAAAATTTAAGCCGTTGCGGACATATGTTCATATGAACTTTTCTTCTTAAAATGACCTGAGGAATCACACCCTGAAATATTAGCACGTCATTAAGGAACACCCTGTAGATGGTTATTAAAATCAATATACATTTAACAAATATAAATAATAAACTTTTCACAAATCATTGTTAATTATTTATATAAAAAAATATACTTACGAATAGTACAATCTCGGAATGCAAATAAAGCAAGCAAAATTGTAACAATATAAATGATCACAGCAGCCCTCATTTTGCCAACCCAATTAGCACTAGCACCAAGCAGATAAGGCAAAAGTCCGTCTATGGTTCTGAACCCAGAGCCTTTATATAAATGTCTTGCGAATCGTCCTTGATATTATGTATTGTAATTATAAACGAGTTTCGGGTTTTGCGTCTTCCACAATCATTTAATTTTGGCAAAAACATACCTAATTTGTATATTTATTGTACAGCTATGTTTTAACAACGATAACGCGTAGTTGCTTAATTTCAAAATTAAATCGTTTGTTGTGCAGATTTTGCTTTTGATTACAATTATTATTAAAACTTTGTGCAGACTGCAGAATTGTACAATTTTTATGAATGTTTTGGGAACCAATGACATTTTAAACAGTGGCATATGAAAATATTAACAACCCGAAATTGTGTAAAAAATAATCTTTAAAATAAAGTATGGATTTTTCCTTACATTATCAAATACTTATGTTTAATTCTAATAACTTTACATAGGTTTATAGGATTGCCTGGAGAAGGTGTTTTAAGTATACAGGGTGGTCCACTGAAAACAAAACAGGCGTGCTTTGTGACACGAAACCTCAATTCTTTGAAATCGCCCGAACACGTCAAATTAATTTGTCAGGACATTTGCCTTTTATATTTCGGGATTAGAGAACAAAAACAAATATTTGTCATCGAAAATGGTTTATTGTTTTTCAAAATATTCTCCATAAAGATCAATCAATACACGTTTGCATGCGTGTGAACAAATTTTCGAAGCACTTTTTCCACTCCGATTGAAGCATCTCCAAAACATGCATTTTGAACGCATCAACCGCTTCTTCAGGTGTCGATAAACGTTGACCCCGCAATTTATTTTTGATCTTCTGGAATAAAAAGAAATCATTGGGTACCAAATCAGGACTATACCGCGGATGACTCATCAAATCGACGTTTTGACTCAAAAAGTCATTTGCTCGAGCCGATGTGTGAGAGCTCGCATTGCCGTGCTTAAGAATGATTCGTTTTCGGCGGTTGGTTTTCCTTATTTCTCCGAAGACTTGTGGCAAACAAATGGTTGTGTACCATTCAGAATTGACCGTTCTACGTTGCACCACTGGTACGGTTGAGACATGTCCAGTTTCCCCGAAAAAACAGGTGAGCATTTGCTTCGAAGTGCTTCGAGCACGAACGACTTTTGTTGGGTTTGGCTCGCCTTGGAAGACCCTTACAGTCCACTGCTGTTTACTTTCGGGCTCATACGCGTAGATCCACGATTCGTCACCTGTCACGATGTCATACACATATTTTGAAGCACCGCGATCGAATTTGTTGAGCATTTCATGTGACCAATTGACACGAGTTTGTTTTTGAGCGATTGTCAAATTATGTAGGATCCTACGCGAATAAATTTTTTTACGGCTAAATGTTTATGCAATATGGAATGTATGCTGGTCCCACTAATGTCCAAGAATACTATGATGGCAAGACCTAATAGGAGGTCTTAACACCAAATAATCTCAAGTTAAACAACTTTATGGGAGAGATAGATTTATTTGTGTTCATTCAAAATAGTAAAATATGGTAACTAAGTAAATAAAGATAAAACATAACCAACCCACACAAGACAATTTGATAAATATAGCACGCGTGCACTACAATACCTCAATCTCACGATGAGTCACATGACAATCTTGCAGTATCAGTTCACGCACCGCATCAATGTTTTTCGGAACAACAACCGATTTTGGACGACCTTCACGAAATTCGTCGTTGAGCGAACTACGGCCACGATTGAATTAGATAAACCATCGATAAACACTGGTCGTTGATGATGCTTCATCGCCAAAAATCGAATTAAGTCCATCGATGCACTGTTGTTGAGTTTACCGACGTCGAAAGTTGTAAAAAATAATCGCACGAAAATGTTTACGATTCAATTCCATTTTTTGGCCGATATGAATTTTTCAAGTTACTGTAAACAACACAAATAGCGCTCGTACATCAAAACGTTCTGAGTACATATACCGTCAAAAATGTCAAACTTTACGATAGAGACGTCAATTGCCAGATGGCAGCACTAGGGTTGCCCAATCCCGAAATATAAAAGACAACCCTCGTATAAAGCTATCTACAGACCTGCAACTAACCAGCGGCGTGTAGAACCCCGTCGCGAACTGCGCCGCGTTCAAGCTGGATGTCGGCGTAATTAATTTAGGCGCACCAAAATTCGAACAAAACGCGTTCGTGTCGTTCCCGATGATTTAGTCAAATTTTGTAAATTGTAGTTCACCATGGAAGTATCTGCAGCGGCCTATATATACATTCATTATGCGTTGATCGAAAAGAAAACGCGAAAATGCCGAGGATGGTGGCAAACAAATTTGTATGCGACAAGAGGTTACAGTTTGTTAAATGATTGAAAGTTTCAAGCTATAAGTGGGCATTATAAAAATTTTACCAGGATGACACCTTCTGATTTTTAGTATTTATTAAAGAAATTGGACCAAAAATAATAAAACAGGACACTGTACTCCGAAAAGCGATCTCTGTGCAATATAGATTGGCAGTACCTAACACTATGTTTCTTGGCAACGAGTGGTTCTATGGCAGTCTACAATATTTATCTTTTTTTATTCATACTACCGTCCCTCCTCCCGGAACTGCTTTCGCATTACTTTAGGGGGGGTGCGGAAATCCCTTACATACTAACCATTCATGCAAAATGCACCCTAAACTTAACTAAGCGAAATACGGTCGCCTCAGCCGGGATTCGAACACCCCGCCGATCGGCCGCATTTCACAATGCCCTCGAGTGGCAGCGCGCATTCGCGTTGCTTCACCGTGGTCCCCACCTACAATATTTATTTAGAATTGCCAAACAATCTATAAGCAGCATAGTTCCAGAGGTTTGTCAAGCATTGGTAGAAGTATTGAAGGAAAATATTAAAGTAAGTACAAAAATAAAACTTTATTTATTTGCATACATAAATAAAGAAAATACGGTTAGTAATCATTGTCATAATTTTGACTGCTATAACTATTTGTTGAATTTGAGCTGCCTGGAGTTTCTGGCGAAAATTTCGGTAAATCTATTTATGTGAACGCCGAACAATTTGTGAACTGTGAACTCGTTCAAAACTGTGTAACGCCACAGTATAAATATCTACGAATGATATTTATACTGTGGTAACGCTATCGCGCGCACTTTCTTTGATGTGACAAGTGGTGGATCGCCAGAAAAACATTCGTCGAACGGATATCAGGCGCGCGCGCATATTTGTATGTACCTTAATACGGCTATTTTCGTTCAGATACGTTCAACCCCAAAATTAAGGCGACTTAAGGTACTTCCAGACCTGCAACTGGTCACAGTAAAATGCGACCGATCGGCGAGGTGTTCGAATCCCGGCTGAGGCGACCGTATTTCGCTTAGTTAAGGTTAGGGTGCGTGTTGCATGAATGGTTAGTGTGTAAGGAATGCTCGCACCCCCCTGAAGTAATGCGAAAGCGGTTCGGGGGGGGTAGTATGAATGAAAAAACATAAATATTGTAGCCTGCCATAGGAATTACCCGTTACCACGAAACGTATTGTTACTGCTAATCTATCTTGCACAGAAATCGCTTTACTGAGTACAGTGTCCTGTTTTATTATTTTTGGTCCAATTTCTTTAATAAATACTCAAAATCGGAAGTTTGGTACAATTTTTATAATGTCCACCTATAGCTTGAAACTACCGTTAGAGGTATCAAAACATATACCATATTTTTGCTTTTTTGCTTTTTTTTTGTTTTGCTTTACAGTTGCGTGTTTAGTTTACATTCCGAACGGAAATGAAATCCAAAATTTCAGAGTAATAAATATTCGAAGTGAGCGCCACCAGCGCCCATACAGTAATTAAGTCTCTGCTTAAAATGTCGTCGCACATTCTGAAGTAGTTGTGGAGTGACGGCATTCGTGCTTGCGTAAATATACTCTTTAAATAACCCAAAAAAAAAACCCTAGCGGACATTAGTCTGGCGATCTTGCGGGCTATATCAAGAAATAGTTAAGTAAGAGCAACTAATTTTAAAATTTGGGTTATATTTTCTATAACACTTTTTTCCTGTATATTTTCCATGTGTCTTTTTGGCTGCTAATCCTTTAATTGCCCACAAAATTTAGATAACATTTTCTAAAAAAAAAATGGTAAGCAAGCTATACAGAGTGTTTCAGTTTTAATCTTGAATACTTTAGGCAAATATTCGGAAAAATATGATATACATGCCTCTCACTCGCTTCCTAAGAAAGATACAAGATGGCAAAGTTTACAGGAACAAATTATTTCTTTATTATATCTTCTAGGAAAATGGAGCAAATCAAACACAATTTTGTACGCGTACCTTCCTTGTGTAGGGATATTTTCTGCAGTCATGTTCCTCCAAATGCAATTTCAAGAATAAAAGCACGCCACTGAGTTTTTCAATTTGTTTTCGCTTTTTTCAAAATGCGCATTCAATTTGGAATAAGACGCGCTTGTACAGATCTTAAATTAAGGTCCTAGTTTCAGAGGTACTAGCCTTTTTTTAAAAACATGCAAACCCGCTTTGCACAAAAATTATTTTGAGTTGGCCGTAGAAACACTAAAATAATTGTTTGAATGTCATTTGTACCTGTCAATCAGTTTGGGTACCTACTTTAGTTGTTGATAAGTTGCGATATTATTAAAAGAAAAAATGTCAATATATTTTTCTAATACTGAGTATGCGGACATTCACTTTCTGTATGGTTTCTACAATGGAAATTCTCATGCAGCAATCCAGGAATATCGACATCGTTTTCCGAAAATTTCTAATGCGCAATTTTTTGTCGATACGCATCGTCGATTCTATTAATTTCGAAGTGAAAATCTAGCCCAAAATCGAAATAACAGGGTTAATATCAGAATTCTCCGGGCTTTCAATGCGATAGACATTTGAGTATAAGCATAGGCAAATAAACACTTATTTGTGTTTATTTGCCTATCCTATGGTATAAGACAGGCAGCTAGAAATGCCGCAAACAAGACTGTTTCGGACTTTGAAGAAAGACCACCGAAAAGTCCTTTACCTGCGACCTGTGCAAGATTTGCAGCCAGGGGACGCAGAGAAACGTTTAAATGTTTTTCAAATTTATCTTAAATTCCGTCGCAGATCATCCACAGTTCTTACATCAAATTCTATGGACCGACGAGTCACATTTTACGAGAGCTGGGATTATAAATTACCACAACTTAACGTCTCGACGCATGTAAATCCCCAAGAAATCGGGCCTGCTTCATTTCAAGACGAATTTAGCGTCAATGTTTGGATAGGAGTAATAAGTTATCATCTTCCCGGACCATTTTTTGCTTACACGTCTGAATGTCGCGCTCTTTCTCGAGTGTCTTGAAAACGATTGAGAAGACTTAATGGAAAATGCGCCTCTTAATTAGTTGCAAAGACGCTGGATTTAAAAGGCTCCACATTTTGGAATTTAAATTAGAGAGTGGTTAAACGAAAACTACCCGGAGCGTTGGATACGTCGAATAGCGAACGCCAATTTTGCTGAACTAAATGCTGGTGCCGGACCAGTACCCTGGCCGCCGCGGTCGCCAGATCTAAACCGGTTAGATTTCTTTGTTGGGGGCTACGTTAAAGAAAAAGTTTATAACACACCCGTTGCAACCCGCAACGAATTGATTCTAAGAATGGCAAATACCTGCAATGGGCTCAGACAAAACAGAGAAATATTGATAAAGGTCATAAATGCGTTAGTTCGACTTGCCAAAAATCTTTATATCTTCTTGTTTCTTCTTTCTTATTTTATAGTAACTATTTTTTTAAAACGATTAATGTAATTTTGGTTACTTTGCTGATATCTCTGAAATTAGGACCATAACCTAAAAATTGTAAAAACGCATATTATCCCAAATTGAATGGGGATTTTGAAAAAAGGGGAAATCAAATTGAAAAACTCAGTGGAACGCATTTGGAAGGACATAACTTCAGAAAATAGGTCTACACAAGCAAGGTATGCATACGAAATTTTGATTGATTTGCTCAATTTTATTTGTAATTTTCAGAATATTTCTCATTAAATAGGACTTATGACTTTTATATCCGGTTTTAAAGCCCTCTAGGATATATTGCACAGCTATTCAACAAAACCGTTGTCCGGTTTTAGGAAAATTTAAAAAGTTGGATGCCAGTGTTCTTAAATCAGTATTTTACCGCGGGTATTGTTATAACTAAATAATGTTGTATTGGTCTCAGGCACGCCGTGATCTATGAAAGATTACTAAAATTGATCCAGAAGTGTAAAGCAAACTCGTCTCACTCAGAGTCAGAAACTTGCTGGTATAATACGATATACAGAGCTTCCCGAAAGTAACGGATAAATTCTATAAAATCGTTGAGAAAAATATTTAAAAAAATACTCGGATACGTCGATTTGTATTTTTCATTTAGAGATGTAATTTTCAACCCCCCACCCCTCATCCCCAAGTGCTAGCAACTTAAACTTTAAAAATTGAAATAGAAAAGTACCCTTTCCGATACCTCATCTGGTAGCTTTCTTTATGTTGAATACAATAGAAAAAAGTTTTTCAAAATCGGTTAATAAATAATGGAGATATTTACCAAAATGTATTCAAATGAATGTGCCAATATGCGAGCAGGCGTCGGTACCGCTCTAGCAATGAGTGGTAAAAGCAATTGAAAATTCTTAATAATAGAATGTCAAACAAAATTTATTGACATTACTTAGTGGAGTGTGTGTTAATTCTCTAACGATTAAAGAAATAAGATACCAAAAGTGAGACTTACTGAAGGCGAAAAAATCGAAGTTTTAATGAAAACATTTTTTTTAAATTTTGGAGGTGTATTTCTTAATTTTTCAAAACCCATCGCAATGTTTACAGGACGTACTGAGAACGATAAATTTCAATTGTTTTTACCACTCATTGCTAGAGCCGTATCAACGCCTGCTCGAACATTAGAACTTTCACTTGAATACATTTTGGTAAATATCTCCGTTATTTATACACTATTCACGATTGATTTGCCATCCAGCAGGCTGTGTTTCTTTTCTTAAGTTGCATTTCTTAAATATTATTTGATTGATTTCTAGCAATGTCAAAATGAAATTGCCCTATAGCCAGCTCTAGAGTTTCCTACTTTTCTAAAATAATCTAGTAAGTTTAGAATTATTAAAACACATAATATATTATAACTACTTAATTGTCAGAATGGTGAAAGTTATTAACAAAGTTACTAAACTGCAAATTGTGAAAGCTTTCAACCATTATAAAAGAGATAGGCCAGACTTCACAAGATTTACGATTATAAATCGATTAATTGATATATTTGGGGTAAGCATGTATTATTTCTTAAATATGCAATTGCAAATTACTTATAATTTTAGGTGTCTGAACGTTCTATAAGGGACATTTTAACACAAGGACAGGACGTTTTGAAATCTTCTATTTGTAGTATACGCGCGAAGACGGACGTTTTCTTAAATTACACGTTTAGAAAAGATTTGCAACGACAAATTTGGCAGTACCATCTGAAGTATGAACATTTTACTCTCGACAAACTCTTGGCTGACTCTCGCAAAAAAGGTGTATTGCAGGAATGGTTGGTTAACCACCACAATGTCGAAATTCAGGGCAAAATTACTAAGAAAAAACTTTGGGAGTTAATTAAACCGTTTACAGCGGACGGAAATAAAAGATGTAACGACGAAATTTTGAAAAAGCGCAACTATGAGGTTCTTCGATTGCCTCCATACCATTGTCAATACAACCCAATTGAAATGGCGTGGGGGTTTTGTAAGACCTAATACAAGAAGCACATAAATTCGCAGCCAAAATCGAAAGACAAGGATGCAAATTTATGGCGTGAGGCTCTTTCAAAATGTACCCCCGACATGTGGCAAAATTTCTGTGAGCATTGTGAAAAACTTATTTCGGAAGACTGGACAAAACATATGGGATCTCTATCGTTTGAAAATATTCCTCCTTTCATTATTTCAGTTAGGGAATCTGATTCAGAATCGGAGGGTGCCGATGATTCAGATACTTCTAGTGATAGCACGAAGATGGAATAGGGTAGGGGATATTCTTTTGGCATCTAAATTGTGAATGAGTGTTTTACAGTTTTTATCTCGCCCGAGAAAAACACTGACCTCAGTGGAATACGAACTTGGGTCTCTTAGCACCAGAGACAAACAGTCAACCACTGGACTACCATAATATCAATTTGAAACATGAGCGGCATGGACGTTAATTCTTCTTAATTTGCTGGAAGACCTAAATATAGGACAATAAAGAATGGCGTGGAATATGCTCTGTATACATATGATTAGAGTTCAGAATTCTCGTGTAAATAGAACAGCAATATGTATTTGGTATGTGCCACGACAACATTTAAATTATAGTTATTATTTTATTTATAATGAAATCATTATTATATCTAAGTATTATAAACCAATATTGAGCAGAATAGGCGGACGTTAAATGAACAAACAAGCTCCACTGGCAACATTGCCTGCTTTCAAAAAACATAACCTCCATCAAGAAAAACTAGCATAACCCAACTTAATTAATTGACAAATTTTATTGGTACCACACATTCCCCCAGATTTCCACAGCCTGTTGGATGGCAAATCAATCGTGAATAGATTATATCAACCGATTATGAAAAATGTTTTTTTTTACTGTATTCAACATAAAGAAAGCTATCAGATGAGGTACTTTGCTATTTGAATTTTTAAAGTTGAAGTTACTAGCGCTTAGGGGTTGAGGGGTGGGGGATTGAAAATTACATCTATAAATGATAATTTAAAAATAAAAATCGACGAGCATTTTTTGAAATATTTTTCTCAACGATTTTATAGAATTTATCCGTTACTTTCGGGAAGCACTGTATAGTAGAAATTAAATGTGATCATTTGAAAAAATCGCATTGAATAATGATTGACAAAAAGAATCATATAAAAATTTCTGAGTTAGTGGGTTCCTAAAATATCCGATTTAAAAGAATTATTGTAGTTATATTTTACTTGAAGAGCAAAACATCTAAAACAGAGTACTGACAAAAACTTCTTTATTCCTGAAATACATCAATATGTAAGTGATTTTCAGTGAAACTTATTTTTAGTGTACGCACACATCTAACTTTATTTATGGAAATAGTTCTTCGTATGTGAAATGAAGTGTTATTTTGTTGGCAATATCTGTAAATTTTTTAGCAAGAGCTTCTATAAGATTTGGTCGAATTTCTTCAAAGAATGCTGACTATTGTCGTTTATCACATTATTTGTAGCTTCTTCGAGAACTTGGTTGCCATTGAACAGATTTTTTAAAATAATGGATATACTTCCAATCACAACGTTGCATGTCATTGGAGGGTATTCCACATGGTTTACTTCCTCTCTTCGGACTGTTTGGCCTTTCAGCTGGCATTGAAAATGAAAATCACCTGAAAGTTAAATCATTATGTATACGTATATATTTACATATTTTAAAAATCTGATTTACTTATGTTAGCACTGAATGGTCCATTGCCTTGTAATTGTAAAAGCAATATTTTCGAATTAATTTCATAGTCTCCTTTTATATGCATATGAGGTATTATTACTTCAAATTTGAACTCATTTCTATTCTTAGTTAGTTTTGGGCTGAAAACATTAAATAATTAATATCCGAGTTAAAGTAGACACATTGTTTCATACATTATTTTCACTATTTCGAAATCCGATGCACCGTAAACGTGAATATTTGTAATGTTTGTTGCCAATTTTGTTGCTTCTGACGATGTTGCAAAACTCACAATATCCAAATCGAACGGTTCTATGGATGGAATTTCCAATTCTGGTATACCGGATTTCAAACGAGGGCGCAACATTTCTATCGACTTCTTTATGCAACCTGCCAAATCAGCATCATCGTGGTGACACACGTGAATGTAATCGGCTGCAAGAAAGATGTCAATTAAAACATACAGTATCTACCAAACATTAAACTAGAGATGCTGTACAGGGTGGGCAAATTTCGATGTTTGTATAGGGTAACTCGGTAATTATAGGAGATACAAAAAAATGGAAGGCACGTTCTCGATCTCTTTTTTTGAGACAAATTCACTGGCGGAAACAAAAATTTGCTATCGTCTTTTGTTTTCGAGTTACAAACAAAAGTTCGATTTTTCGACTTTTAGACACATGTGAATATCGTGGTTGTTTGTAAAGTTAGGAAAAAATAACTTTTACATTCTCAAGGCACTTTTTTCTGTATAATCCAGTGGCGTCGAGAAAATTTGAAAAAAAAGGTTTAATGTCGAGTTATGGCCTAAAGTTGTATTTTTTCAAATGGGAATCATAGTTGGCTATGGTTTAGTTAAAACGGATTTTTTTTTCTCTTTCTAACTATGTATCATATGTCGGGTAACTTTTGATGTGTGAGTCTTTAATAGCGAATATAATATTTTACTAGATTACTTTCTGTATTTTTTTTTATATTTTACCAAGTAGGCGGGTGTCATCTATGATGGTAAACGGAAAAAATCCAGGAAAAAAATCCATGAAAAAAAATCCAAAGGAAAAAAAATCCAAAGGAAAAAAAATCCAAGGAAATAAAATCCAAACTATAATTATAGTAATTTTTCACATGGTTTGTAACATTATGGCCGGTTGCACAAACGCTTTATGAAGTTTGCCTTATAGTTACCTACCTTAAAAATAAAATTTTGGGGCAAAAATATTTTGTTACTTAGGTATATCTGTATTTTGGTTATAATGCCCTTGGCTGTAAATTTTGACAATTTAACTATTTATTAATAATAAAACTTTTAATTAAAAAAATCCCTTGTTAAAATTGACAGAGCGTTCACGCAGCACAGTAATAAAATAGATATATGTGTATTGGTTAAGAAA
>JABXWE010007022.1:0-28108 GCA_014611495.1 Limonius californicus
GGTTGACAAACTGGTCAACTCGCATTGAAACTAATGGATATAAACACAAATCTACTCGCTGCCAACATGGCTACCGCTAAGCATGCGCACTCATTTTCAGATCCGCTTAAAACCGAGAGTGGCGCTTCTGTGTCCGTAGGTATTTATTGTAGGTATTTATTCTGTGCCAATATAGTGGCATTTGCAATCGGTCGTGATTCGGAGAGCACGTAATAGACCATGTAGGAATATCTCTTTTCTGTTCGACGGGTTGTGTGTGCTTTCTGTCCGGCTTACGTGCAAAGGGGGCTCACAGAACCTACTATATTGTAGGTTCTTAGCATTCCATTGGCCTATACACAGAAAAAGAAGAAGAACAAGATTTATATTCAAACCAAAACTGTACAAAAGTATCACTCATAAGTACCGTAACTTATCAAAATGGGTATACATGTGTATTCATAGTGTTAAAAGTGCACTCTTTTAGGTTTCTTATTTGCCTGATAATTCCAAATTTTCACACAATTCCTTATGTATAGCTAACAGTCCTAAATTACTCAACTTTTCTTGCATCACTAACACACTTAAATATGTCTTTATAAGTTAGTGTTTTCGGGACCGCGGTAGAGTAGTGGCCGCGGTATTTGACTTCGGAGTTATTCTACCAAAGTCGCTCAAATTCGAATCCTGAGTACTGCACTTTGTGTGTTTGTGGTGTCTTAGTTATAGTTGGGGCAGGCGGTTTTTCATGGGTGGGGCATGTTAGACCTGTTATATAGCACAAAACATGCTGAGGTAAGATAAGCTGGGTGGGATGAGAATCATGGGGTTACCTACGACAAATCCATGTTTCTTTAAAAAAAACTTCTTTTGCTTGTTGCTATACTAACTGGTAATGTCAAAAGAATTCTTAAACCTATACAGATTAGGAAATTTTAGGACCATTGCAGGAAAGCCCAGAATGGACAGAATAAGGAACCAACAGATTAGGGAACAATGTAATGTTGCCGATATAGGAACATTCGTGAATAGGACGGGTAAAGAATGGAATGATCCTGCAGAAAGAGCTGACAACAACAGATTAATAAGCATAACAAAGGACTCGAAACCTCTAGGAGAGAGACTACCAGGAAGACCACCACATTTTTGAATTTATAGAGTGCCAAAACGGATATAATTTCATCAAATTTGAATTGTTTTCGAAATCTCTCTCTGTTCACATTTTTTCTTGTTATTTATTTCCACAGTTCGCTATCCGCCCAGTCTTTCCCTTCTGTGTTCTATTCTGTCATCAGCTGCTGTATGTTCTCTCTCAATCCCTTACGGGTATTCTTTTTTTCTTTCGCAAAGACCCAGTTCATAGTGTTTTTTTGTAGACTATCATCTCACAAAGCCGCCAAACCCTGTCCTATGCCAAGTTGTGAAAGGGTGAAAAGGGAAGTAACAAAAACCAGGGTTCAGCTGCCCCGCCTGATAGTGCCCTATAAGAGCCTCTGCCCAAGGATACATGGCGGGCAACGGCTCCGAAGACAGGAGAGGATGGCTTGTAACGTTTGTTTAGTTTTGCCGCTTCATATGAATTACAATTCTATTTAATTTCCGCTCGTAAGTCAATTACTATTTTATTATTTTTAAAGATTAAGTTATGGGAGGTCACTTTTGCAAAGCCTCTGAGAGTTCCCATCGTTCCACTTGTCGTACTTGTTTAGTCTGGATATGCCGATCGAAAACAGTTCTTAGAATTCTTCGTTTGCAGAATCACCGGAAGTACCACGTGTAAGAATTTTGTTCTAGAACGATTTCGTTTGGGTGAGGGTTTGCGGTAGGGGGAATGGGAGTGAGCACTAGCTTCTGGGAGTGAACTCACGTGGTTTTTGGAAACGGAGTTGTGGGCAGCTCCTCTGTTAAATGAATACATGTCGTTTTTTGCCTTAGGGAAAAGAATCTTCGACTTGTGTCGGATTAAACATATTAGCAGAGTGTCAGCTTTTTGTAAAGACAATTCAGTGAAATTGTTCTCTCGACTTGTGTCGGATTCACAGCCTTCAACCCCGTAACAGTCTTCTTTGAGCCGTTGCAAGTGATAATCTCGTACAGCGGCAGAGATTTTGGCTCCGGAAGTTCCCATCTTCTTTTGCCAGAGAAAGTCCTGGTCGTAACATGGTCTTCATCGTGACCCAGTCTTCAGGGCATGCCTGCGAATTTTGCCTGCTTCCCGAGGAACCCAAGAACACCCCAATTGTGCCTCTCTCTACTCCGTATCGAAGAGAAAACTAAGGTAAAACTTCCCAATGTACTATACAGTTATCGTCTTCCCTGTTTATAAGTGTTTCGTTAATATCTAATAAAGTTTAATTCCCTTGAAATACTAAAAGTGAGGCAACCTTCAGTTTAGGTTAGAGTTTTATTAATTTCTGAAAACATCACTGGCTGCGCAGATCTGTGTAGTTAGTAAAATAAATCCCGCAAGCCAGGGGCGGCCTTTCTTGTTCGAAGTTCCAACTACCCTTGTATTAAACCATAATTATTACCATTTTGAATGTAATCTTTTTTTTGTATTATGTGTCACCAATTTCAAGCTATATTTGTCTTAAAATTTACCAGATCTTTTATTTCTGTGTATTGTTTGCATGAATTTTGCAAGCTTTATATGCAGCAGAAAGCATAATAAAGGTGAGTCCGATTCCCGTAAGCTGCTAGCTTCTCGGCCTTCGACGAGAACCTGCAATCAGCTATGATTTGGAAGGTGTCGCCCGCTAATTTTGACCTAGTCTGTACATAACTAGGTATGATTGCCCTCCCGTAAGCGTTTCTCGTGAACCACCCCTACTCCTCCGAGTTTCGCCGAAGGCCTTTTTCCATCTTTCCTGTTGCGGGTCGACGAAAAAGCTCGTTTGGCCCATAACAGGTAATTCCCAATAGCGGAGAAAAAGGAAGTAGCCACTGAGGACCATATCGAGCTCCCAAACCCAGCAAGACAATTGATCTAGTAGAGAAAACCACGAAATAACCTGGTCCTCTAGCGAGGTTGTTGATTATAGGGACGGATCAGTTCCTTGACCCTTGTACCATCAATCTGTAAAATGCTAAAAAATCCACTAAGAAGAAACCGGACGGATGCATTTCGAAATAGATGTCCTTAATATTTACCAAATCTTTGAGCCTACATCAGAATTGTAGTATTCGAGACATTCACTGGATGTTTTATTTTCTTATTCTACACTTTCCGGGAAAACGGTGAATGTAGGAGGAAATAAAAATCGAAATGAATTCCATATTTTAATTTGATTGATCATATCTACGTATAGACATGGTTATAATTGATTTTGCTTGTTTATTCTAGTCATCGTATGGAATAACGGTAGTTAATTTAAACTTATTACAACTTGAGGTTAGATTCATATTGTTTACTCTTAACAGCATGCAGTCGAGCTAACGCGGTAGACAAACATAAATGTGCTAATTACACTAAAATAGTGTTTATGAAGTTTAATTTTGCTTCTTCTTGCGATGTAGATCCAAAGACTCTAGAAACAAAAGACCTGTGGTAGTGTAGTATGGGACAGCAAAAAGATAATGCGGAGCTGGAAATCATCATCCGTTCAATAAAAAGAAGTTGGGAGTAAAATAATAAATAAAGAAGAACGCAAAAATATGAAAAAGAAAAGTAGTTCTTTAGTAACTTCTTTAATTTGCAAATATACGAAATATTGTCAGACACGTGTTTACAAGGAAGTCTTACAACCCTACTTTGAATACTAATATAAATTTCCATTAACCTGAATTAAAAAAAACTCTTGAAATATTACTTTTCGCGAGCAAACTAATGAGCAAATTAGGGAATATAGAAATGAATTCTACGCCAAATATAACATCCAGCTGGTATCAAATTTTAATGAGAGGTCGTTTAATGTTCAGCCGGTCGTCATAATAAACGAGCTGCCATGCAGCAAATCCAGATTTTCCTCCTTTTAGTATATGTTTTGGTTTTTAGACTATTTCATATGTACAATATTTTATCCTTAAAAAACTAATACAACTGCTTCCCTAAAATTAATTATAAACGAAATATTTGTAGTTGAAATAACGTACATAATTATTGATAATGATTTAATATACTCATATCTCGCGAATTACTAATTTTAAGCCAACATAAAATATAGTTTAATAAAAGTAATACAGTCTCAGAAGGCAAATTATTTGAAAATATTAAACAAAATGGCTGATTTTCGATCTAAGTGCTACGAGCGGTAGTAGCTCAGTTGGTAGACCGCTCGCTTTCTAAGTAAAACGTCGATTCTGAGGATTCGTGGGTTCGAAACCTAAACATTACTATGCAGATTTATAAAAACTTGTCTGCAACCCACCACACACAATTTCTCAATCCGGCTTGCAACCGTGGAATCTTAATGCTAAAAACCTTCTCTGAAATTTCTGTCGTTCGGATTCGACGTTAATCTGTAGGTCCCCCATGTTTCTACCTTAGCGCTGAGGAGAAACACGTGGCAGAGAAGAGGCCGATGCCTAGCAGTGGGACTAGAAAGCTGTCAATGCGTGAAACGGAACACCCTGTATTTGTCGACTAATTTGATCAATTATCAGTATCAGCAGCCTGTATCAATTTACAACTTCTGCCAACAACTGATAGACATGTATATATTTAAACTGGCCATAGCCTAAATAGCAGCCAGCGAAAGTAGAGCTTTTGCAAAATTGTGAAAGATCCTGTATATTATAAATTAAGTTTATAACTACTCGTAGTATCGATTGTCTTCTAATAATAATCAGCAACGTATCTCAGTAAAGTGGAATTTACGAATGGATTATCTAATTTAGCTGGCAACATTGTGATTGCTGATAAAGTGAAAATCGAATTACGAACATCCATTATAAGTGAACAGCGTTTCTAAGTGATGTATTATTTGCATTATTCTATCTATTATATTTCGACCTAAACCGGCGCCTCAATGTATGAAGGTAGAGTAACTAATCAACAAAGTAAAACCTTTTTTAAAGCGGTGCGTTCCGCTATTTTTATTTTTCTTTAACTCAAAAAGTTGCTCTACGTAGATACGAGGGAGTTCCAAATTTTTCACCCCAAACTAATTAATTACTTTTTGTTTTTAAATGTAATCTCCATTAAAAATTACACAATTTTCGTAAGGAAGCATAAATATTTCCAGACCTTTTACAAAACATATTTTTCTTGCGATTCAAAATTCATATCTACAACTACTGCCACTTTATGATTGCTGAGGAATCAGTTGCTCTTCATTACCGCTTTAGATTTTTTAATTGGTAAAATTGCTGACGGGTGCTACAGACTTACTGGGTGACTTCGAAAAAGTCATATTTATAAAAGGCTGCAGCTTTGTACTTGTGAACGGGGGCATTGCCATGAATCCGTGACACTCGGCAGTACAAGTACACAATCAAAAAATCCAAACTAGATAATACCCAGTAATTAATAACAAAACGTAATTATTACAATTTCTTATAAAATAAAGTTAATCCACTGAATCGATGGTTTGTTGTCAACTTGAAGGAACTCTAAGAAAATATATAGAAATTGTTAAACACCCTGTACAATACGATGAGGATTAAGTCACTTGACCTTAATTATTTTAAAATAGATGTCGGCTGAGATTTAGGTAATGTCAAAGTTATTCTGAATTTTATACATTATCACAGTACCACTCATTTAGTCATAACACTCAGTCATAAAATTAGTGACTTCGTATTGTTGTCATATGGTAGAAAAATGATCTTTATATCAAACCATTTACATTAATTTTTACTATTTTTGCATAGTATACAAAGTGATTCACGAGCCTACTATTCTAAAAAAACAGGCTACCCAACATACATATCACAATTTTTTTGACTGTATTACGAATCGGAGATGCTTATTTGCATGCTTGGCAGTTGACTTCCAAATTAATAAAAAACTTACTACTCCTACTTTGTAATGTGTAAATAAGACTTTGTTGTTTCTGTTAACACTTACTAAAAATTGACTAGAATAAAATACCCAACCAATCAAATAGTGACTCATAATATTATCATACAAAATTTAGATATCGTGATATCTTGTGATATGTATGGGTTGCCTATTTTTCGATTAGTAGACTCTCGTGTGAATCCCCCAGTATATTAGATGTTATAATCTGTAATAACATCATCGTATGATTATTTCCACGTAGCACAACAGTTTAAGTAATTATTATACATTATGAAAATTCAACTTTTCGAAACTTGCTGATGTACATGGCATTGTCATATATTGCGCTACCCAATTTAAATTTTGTTCTTGGTAGTTGCAATCCAAATTCCCCTTTGGATTCTATTATTATTATTAGTACTATATTTGCCTTTAAAATTCTAATACATTATAACAAACGAACTATGTTGTATTAATGTCTAAATTAGGCCAAAACAATAAGCTGTGTTCATTGTATACAGGAACAGTATTAGAAGAATGCTAGTTGCACTATTGGATAAAATAGAATTTCCAAAATTGGTTAAATACAAATACAACATTTTCTGCAAAAATCTGCCAATATCAAATTTCCTAAAAAGTTGCATCTGGAAATCATATCTTTTTCAGAGCGTAAAACTCCTTAGTGGCAAATGTAGTTCCCTGCAAAGTTCTTCTTCTTGTATTAGGTTTTCTCCTATTACTTAACGGAATATGATTGCCAACTTTCTGGCCATCTTCACCCTGATCTTCCCACAGGTCTTCTTTCATCGGAGCGTTCTCTTCTGCATATCTTGACTAGTCGATCTTCTACCATCATATCTAAGTGTTTACTCCAATGCCGTTTTCTCCCTCTAGGACATTTGACAAGGTCTTGTGTTTGACATGTTTTCCTTATTAATGTATTTGTTTGTTTATTAATTAAAGAAAGTGCTAATATTTATCAAAGGTTCTTTATTTCCACGGTTTGCACTTTTCATTTTGTCCTTTTTGCTCGGCTCCGATTACTGCGTAGGTTATACGTGATATTTGGGTGCTGCTGTTCTGGCGCTGCTGTTTTGGCATGGTAGTTTTGGCGCCAGGGCGTTTTGGCACTTGGAAATTTGGGTGCCCAATTCTCATTTGGGAACCAATCCCAATACATTACATTTTAATAAAATGTTGTTATCAAAAATTGTTAAAAGCTAATGTTAGGAGAAGTGTTTTCTTAATATTTTTCATCCAATAAAATTAGCAGCTATTTAGCTATGGGGAAAAATTGCACTCAACGAACCAATAACTGCTTGCTCATAATCAAGAGAGATAGAATCTGGCTGCAACAGTGGCCACAGATTCCTTATCGCTTTGAACAACTTCTCATAGGTTTGAGGCTGTTTATTAGACAATAACGAATGAAATAGTAGAAAAATGTAAACAATGCCTTCATATGATAGCTCCGTGTAACGTACCACCTTAAATGACTATCTTGGGGCTAATTCCCAATCGGGGATATGACCCTAACATATATACATTGTTGCGTTCGTTTTTTTCGGAGTCGCTTTAAGATCTCCTTTCGACCCGGTTGCTTGCTAAGACCGACCTCAACGCCGACGACAAGTACTGCAGGGGCGGCTTGGATTTCGATGGGTGTCCATCGCATAAATTTTCGTTTCACTGTTATCACCCTGGGGTGAACAGAACCATCAACAAGTATCAGATTTAAGAAACACGCTTGATTTCACCCTTGGAAGGCAATTCATGGCGAATTTACTTATCGCTTATGCGGATTAAGATCGAAACCCATTTCGTTCCTGACGGCAAGAACACTCGAAATTTCCCGTTTCCCGAAGAACGTTTTGACAATTGCTTGTGAAATCGTGATCCAGCCTTCAGTGGCGTGCCTGTGATTTTTTGTCTGCTTCACAAGGACCTAAGAACACCCCAAATTGTGCCTCTCTCTCTACTGCCTACCTGAAGAAAACTAAGGTAAAAATTGTTAATTGTGTTGTTGCGGAAATTGTTCCGAAATTCATTTGACTGGTTTAAAGAGAACTCGTTTCTTGATGCAACGCAAAGCGACCTTCAGTCGCCAATTGCTATTAGTTGTTAACCGTAAACTTTAATTAATTTCTGTAAACTCGAGCGTCACTGGCTACTCATATCTGTGTGTTTAATAAAAAAATATCGTAAGCCAGTGGCGACGAGCTCTTGTGTTTTGACGTCCCATACTTGTGTTCAACTACAATTATTATCGTATTGATTGTATTTTTTTTGTACTATGTTTGTTACCAATTTCAAGCAATAGAGTTATATTTGTCTTAAAAATTCACCATATCACTTATTTCTGTGTATTGTATTGTGCATGAACTTTATAAGCATTATATACAGGAGGAGGCACAATAAAGGTGAGTTCGATTCTCGTAAGCTGCTGGTTTCTCGGCCCTCCTACGAGAACCTGCATTCAGCTGTAACCTGGAGAGTGACGCTTTCGACTTACCCTGTATACAACTACGTTAGATTTCCTTCCCTTAAGCTTTTCTCGTGAACCACCCCTACTCCTCTGAGTTAAGGCGAAGGCACATACAAACAAACACGTGCAACTAAATAGAAGTTCGCAACAATCAAATAATATAATAATAATAAAAACAGCCGGCACCAAAACGGCAGCACCTAAACGGCGGCGCCCAAATGTCCTGTTCCAGTAGGTTGGTACCGCAGAGTTAAGTTATATTATTACACTTGGATAGTAAAACAGCCATTGCAAGATTGCAAATGCAACGTGTATATTAAATTTATATTAATATAACACGTGTCCAAAAAAACCGGTACCGCATTTTATAACGCCAACATATGTCGCAGGTTCATAGTTACTTACAGTAATCCAATTGTTACTAATGTAGATTCTTAATTCGGTTAGCAGCCCAATAGCTCATTTGCACGCAATAGTTACTATCTCACTATTTTGCCGCAACTACACAAATGCAATTTTCTAAAGGTAATACTTGAGTATTTTTACGACCTTCTTGCTTTTATTGTCTTAAAATCGTTAGACATTGGCATAAAAAACATATATATTTTTCTTGTATATGAAGCAAGACATATAATTTTGACATTTAATGTAAAATATCACACCTAAGCTTTAACTGTCTCCCATGACTATAAACAGTCCAAATTATTCCTGGCCGATGGCGTGGTTTTTAGAACCAAGAAGTGCTATAAGGAAGAAATATACTGGGCGACCGCTGAAAGGTACTGGGCAAAGTATCCCTATTACGGAAATAATGAACATTACTCTTAGAATCCCTTCTTTTATCATAACAAATTCGTATGCGTCTTTGCAACGGAACACTGACAGTTTTGCACAAAAATATGATATGATATTATTTTCGACTAGCAGTAAACATAAAATTTTAAAATCCTTAGTAGTACAGTTCTAGCATCGCTTACAATAGCTTGGTTAATTTATTTTCGCGTTTTGTTTCAATCATCAAATTGTTTAATAACAGTTTTAAAGGAAATTATGTACACGAAAAACCTTCACGAAAACGAACTGATTTCCGCCTATCAGCTACCATTTTTTGTAAAACTTTTATAAACACGTTCATAATCTACTAAAATATTAGACATAAATATTTAATTATGTGCCGCTTTGGCACATCAAATGGAGGAAGTTCAATACAACCAAATTGAAATGATATAAATGTAAAATAGTTGCTTTAATTAAGGAAAATATACTAAAATAATACAGTTTTGGTAGTAAAACATAATGTACGAATTGCAAGTCGCCAACTCGAAGCAAGTAAAAGTAAACCAATTGCCCCAGCTGAAATATTGTTCTATAAGGAATTAATGCTTGCTTGTTCCCTTCCGGGTATTATAAATTTTACAGTAGTAAAAAGTGTTTCTGTGGAGGTGAATGAGAGACGAACCTGAGATAATGGAAGTGAAAACTTTAAGAGACGAGAAGTCCGTTACGTTGCAAATAACAAATTTTTTCATAGTATAGTATTTTACAAGTACAGTTCCCGGTTTTATATAATTGCATGTAACTAACATTATAGTACGATTTTTTTAATAGATTATGAAACAAACAAATTATGGCCGTAGGCAATAACTATACATATTATATAACTTCGTACGATATATTATCGTACAGTAATCTATTTTTGCTGTTAGGCCGGTTGTAGACAGGTAAACGAGCATATCCGCGTCATTCTTTTATTTAAGGAACCTTATCTTCTGTTTCGATAACTTGTGAACATGCATAATAGTTGGGGCGTATTAAAAAATCGCATATAAATTATGCAATAAAAATGACGAGACAGTATTCTTGTTGTTCTATCTTATTTAATCCTGTAGCCCGCTATTAAGTGTGGACAGACTGAACTGAATTTTTAATGCTCAACAAAAAGCCTAATTTTCAAAACATTATAAAGGCCTTAATTAGAAAGTTACGAGGTTCGAGCAAAAAAGGATTCAATTTTAATTAAGACATCATGTCACATTTTACCTTCTCATGGAATTGGCGTTTGGAGAAAACGCCAAACAAAAGTTTAACTCTTGTTTCTACTCTCAAATTAGTTTCTAAGATTTACTATTCTGTTGAGTTTTAAACGCCTACTTACATTTCATCAAAACTAACGGATTCGCGTTTAAGAAACAGTACACAAACTTACAATTTCCATATATTTGCAGAAAACCTAGACGCTCTTCGTGAATAACAGTAACAACATTTTATAAATCTTTTGGACGTGCATCACATCAAGAAATTTAATAAAAATGTTTAAAGTAGTTCCAAGAAAACGCTTTTGCTACTATGAGAAATTTCTGTACGCGACCTATTTGCAATTGTTCTAATCTGGACAGTGCATTTAAGTAATCCTGTTGCGTTAAGGCTGTTAATAATATAGAGTACCTCTACATAACCTTTTTTTTATTCATTCAAGCCATCCCCTGACCGCTTTCGCAATGCTCAGGGGGAAGGGGGTGCGGGCGTCCCTTACATACTATCATTTCATGCAACATGCACCCGAAACTTGACAAATGAAATACGGTCGCCTCACTGTGTCTTCGGCCGACAACATGTATTCACACTGCCCCACCGAGGTCCCTACCTCTATATAACCTAGATAGGTGCTTCTAACTTAGTATTTCTATTTCAAGAAAGGAATTGATATCAATCTGTCCGATGATCGAAACAGCTGCTTTTTTCGTGATTGGCTGGCGCCTAACCACTAGTCCCTTATTGTTCTAGTACTAGCTTGCGAATACAGTTATCTAATTATACTAGAAGTTAATTTAAACTAGCTCTAATATCTGTATTTCATGCAAACTAATTTTTAAATGAGAATATCTCATTATTATCTAAGAAGATACTATCCCCAAAACTTTATTTTCCCAGTATGCGATTTCAGTTAGATTTACTTTTGTTTCATCTTCGATTATTCGTTAAAACCGCACTAATCTGAAATAGCGATTCAATTCTCAACAAGTTTTAAGGGTTTTGGGAGTGCTGTCCAATTAGATGAAGTACTAAAAATGGGGCATTTCAGAGAATAATATTCTAAGTAATGATCCATACTAAAAGTTTATAAAAAATTAATTTTTTCTGCAACTTCTTAAATTTGTTTAGAAAGCAGAAAATTTAAGGGTGATCCGGTTATTGATAACAATAATCGACTGATAATAATAAACGGTGAAACCATTATTCCCTAACTGTATTAGTTTAAATCAGGGTCTTATGCAGAGTGTGAATGAATATGTGTTTATAGGGTATGTAGGGGATTCAAAATAAACCAACAACAACAACAAGAAGCTCATATTCGGAATCGTACCGTTGTCGATCTGACTCTGGACTTGCTAGAGTAATGCTCACAATAGTCGAACCCTAGAAGTAATGTTCATAATAATTTAATTTATTTGTCTAACACTACTATAATCGCTAAAAATGGCGACTACCAACTTCGATGCAAGCATTGCACCACCGAAGCATATGTTGGTAACTCTTTCAACAGTACCAGGCGTTGTTTGGAGTTCTTGCGCTGCAGTCAGAATACGTGCTAATAGATCCTTCAAACACGACAGGCGTCTCGGAAATTAAACTCTTCATATGGTCCCCTAAAAAAACTCAGGGAGTTAGGTCCGGGGAACGTGGCGGCCATGCTACTGGTCCCCTTCAGTCAATCCATGACCGTCAGCGAATACTTGATTGATGTAGTTTCGGACGGCAAGCGAAAAGTCTGCTGGTGCACCGTTATGTTGCGGCCACATCTAATGATTTCTTCCAACAATTCTGGCAATACTGCTTACAACAAGGTCAAGTAAATGGAGCCGGTAAGACGATGTGGAAAAATGCACGGCCAGTTAAATACACATTCTTATATATTCTATATGATAGATATATAGATAAATATATATTGTATATACTATAATATTCTTATTACAAGTTGGTCAATTTCGAATCCCCTCCATAGGTTATAAATGTGTACCACGTATTCATTAACATCATGTATAATTAGAGAATTCTATTCGTAAGCTACTTCTAGAACTGTAAGCTAGTAATGTTTGCCGGTCTATCTTGTAAAATACATTGATTTCGATCTCCAAAGGGAGATATTATTAAGGCAAAGGGTATCAAAGACATACCATTTGAAAGCTCGTTGAAATTGCTTCCAAGTAGTATTTTTATTTTTGAATTCCGGGCATTAGTTCCCGTGGGAATACAGTCCAAACTTTCAAGGTAATAAATGTTCGAAATGAACATCACCCTACAGTAATAAACGTTCTGTGCATAATGTTGTCGCATTTATCTGAAGCGTTTGTGGAGTGATTAGACGGCATTCGTTAAACATGCATTGCTGTAAATCTTGTAAAGAATTGGTTTGCGTAAATTTTACTCTATAAATGACCCCGTTAAAGAAATCTGGCGGAGATAAATCTGGCGACCTTGCGGGCCATTCAATGGCACCGCTTCTTCCAATTTATTGACCCTGAAAAGCTTCGATCCAAATACTGTGGAACAATCAGTGCATAATGTGGAGCAACTTCGTCCTGTTGGAATATCAAAATATGAACATCATTCTCTATAATATCAATTAACGTTGAATCAATTTTGTCTTGTAATAATTCCAAGTACATCAGGCCAGTCAAATTACCAAGTAAGATAAAAGAGCCAATAAGACGATCACCAAAAATGCAAGCCCGAACATTAAATTTTTCAAGTTGTTGAGATGTGTTTCGTGAAATAAACTCGGATTGGAATCTGACCGGTACGACAATTATGGCTATTGTCTATGCCATTTACGAAAAGGTGCATTCGTTGGAAAAACAGACGGTAATGTTAAAATTATTATATTATTGTATTATTCCTCACCTGTTTTCTTATACTCGTAGCTTCACAAAATTACAAACGGTTGTCAAAGTCGTGTTCATTGAATGCTACTAGGGATAAAACTTGTGGTGTTTCAAAATTCATAGAATACTGCCTCGATTAATACCTGACACAATAGCCAATTGCCTTGTACTGACTCCCACCGCTCCATTTCTTACCGAATTTTTAGAAATTCGCTTTTTATTTGTGACACACCCGGACTCCCGAAATTTTCTCACTAACTCCCAAGTTACACTTCTAAAAATTCGGCGCTTCTACTTGCACATTCATTGTTTCCGAAGCAAAATGTAATTTTTCAACTCTTTCTGAAATCGAATAAATCATTTCAAATGTTAACGCCAACGTAAGGTCAACCATTGCCGTCTAATCATACCATAAATGCTCCAGAACATTTACTAGCCTGACACTTTGGAGTGCAAATTCACAAAGCTTTCAAATGATATTTATATTGATACCCCTTGCCATTAAAAATGTTTTTGGAATAGAAGATAGGTGAATGGAAATAGCTGTATGACATGTCCCGCTGGCTAATTAATTTAATGTGTACGGGCGTTTTTCGAAGAATTGAGGTCCAGTGTCACAAAACACCTGTTCGGTTTTCGGTAGACCACCCTGTATTACCTCCTACAAAGTGTATAAAAATGTATGCCATTTTCAAAGTTGCAAATGTTTGCAAATACAAAGTGAGGGCGCAAATACGTGAAAACTTATATTTCTAGTTTTAAATTTTTATTCATACCATCGATTTTTGTAATAACCAAAAAATTAATTATGCATACGGGCTGCGATTCCTCTGAACTTTTAATATTATAACCAGTTCAGGACCGAACGCAAATTGAATATAATCACCAGCTCCTACCGTGGTTCATTAGCACTTTAAAGGGTAATATCGATTCTGGGATTAATGGACGTAAATTCAACTTATTCTGTTTATTCTGCTTGGAGCAAATTTTAACGCTTTAAGAGGTTATTCTCAAATTAAACTTGCTGTAGAATGTCTATATTATAGGACAATATAATTGATGGCAACACTACCTAACATAATTTTTCCTTTCCAGAATTAAGGTATTAAATTATATAGATGAAAACAATGAACTGGTCCTTAACTACCGAACATTAATATACAAACTTTAATTCCTGCAGCGGTTCTTTAAAAAATTTACGACCAACAGTAAAGCGATCTAAATTGATGTGGACATAAACATTTTGTTCAGATCATTAAACCACCTCTGAGACATTAAACGAAGGTTTAATTTAGTACATGATATTCGGGAAGCTTAAGGCAATTTAATTCCGAACAGTGTGCCATTTAATCGAATTTTGTTTAATTCCCGCTCGAATAATAGTGCCGTAATATTTATTGCGAAAAAATTATAATGGAATTGCCCCTACGTCAAATATATAAATTGCGTCCCCAAGGCTTATGTTATAAGTGAACCTTATTTGGATGATGTATTCAGATGAGATTTGTTCTGAACTAATCATAATAATTTTGCAGTTCATTTATCCCTCTTGTCTTAGCTTATCTTCTCTTTAATTTAAAAAGGAAAGCATATTCCGGGAATTTCTTGTTCCTTGTTCTCATTGGATCCTTTTAAATTGAAATCAGTGCAACTAACTGAACTTTAATTTAGAAATTGGCACGTTCGCCAATTTCTGATTATTATAAAAATGGATAAGAAAATGTGAGACTCGCATTGTTTCTTTCTCGTCAAATATTAATAGTTTCTTTGAAATAATTGGGGAAATTAATGAGCTTATGGTGGATATGAAATTACATCACCTTCGTTTCACAAGAAGAAATTACTTAATCCAATCAACATTTGTGACGTTCTTCTATTTCCTCGTTTGAATTTGAATGGTCATCAAATCTTATCGTCACCTTTCGATTATCCCGAGGGTTTTCATCATTTTTCGATGATCTCATTGGCAGAAACGGGTTAAAAATAGCACGGACCTGTCTTGGAGGCATTTTATCAAGAAATGATCCGAGAGTCGTGTGCAGGGACGTTTTCTTGAAGCCAACACCGGGAGGCTTGCTCGCGCGGAAAAAAGTCTGAGCTGAACACCAGTAGAGTCCGGACGTGTCATGCTCGGTGAAATTAGGGTGGAGCCCAAGTTGTTCTTGTGAGTTTATCATATAACGTTTTCTCGTAATAAATACTCAGTGATTAAGTCGCATAGTATATACACAAGGATCAATAATGTAGTTGGGAATAATACCGTGTGGATAAAATACGGATAAAATTAACCCTTCTCAAAGTTCCCGTAAAGATTTATCGTTCCAGCAAGATCTCTGTGCCGCAAATCATCGTTTTTGGCGTTTAAAACACCTACATTTATCGGAATTTTTTACGTTATTCTAATTGCACAATCTGGTACAATATTGCAAACTCTAACGAAATATTGTGCAATCTGATGTCATCAGCCCAGTGAAGTCGGTCTAACTATCTCATTTCTTCTCGTCTTCTAAAAACTTTCCGTATTATTAAATACTAGTGAAGATTGTAGGCAGTGATTATTTGTTTAGAAATTGCTTGGATATATGAGACGTGAAATTAGTTGTATTATCAAGAAGTAAAGCAACCTTCTGTTGCTAATTGTTTAATAGATCTAGTAATTAACTGTATTTGTGATGGCAACTCAACTGATACTGACTATAGTACATGCAGTCTTATAATTTACTTAGCCCAAACTTCTCATCGCCTGTAAAGCTAATTGTAATGCTTCATAACAACACCGCCCGACCAACTTGTTACGTTCAAGTAGAAAACAGGTCCGTAATGAGGTACACGCAAAGACAGATACAGGTGATGCATCAGGTAGATTTGTTCTTATAACATTGAATTAAATATATGCAGTTCATTCCACTTTTTTTAATCTTGCCGTAAATTTTGTAGTCAGTGGCGACTCGAACAACAAGTTCGAACGTCTCGGGGATCTTCCGCTGTATATTTAATATATAATAGGACGTACTCTGGGCCTGGTTTGAACTTTTTTAACTTAATTGTACAACCTTGTTTTTAATTTTGTTTAATGTATTTATAACTATTGTTTGATATCGTATGACTATTGTTTTGTGTACTTTCCTTTTTGTATGAACTTTATGAGCAAATGTGAGGCACGGGGGAAATACGACAAGGTACGTTCGGCCCCCGTGCGTTGTCGGTGCCTGACCCATTCAGGAAGATCTATGTATAACTACGGCTTGAAAGCGTATCATGCTGCCCATTTTTTTTTTAGGTGCCTCGTGTACCGTATGAATAAAGACTTTCTTCCGGTAATCGTGTTTCGCAAACAGTCCATCTTCCCTGTGACAGCCGAAGAGCCCGTTTTAAACAGTTTATTGCTTGCGGACTGACGATAATGTTCGATTGGCACGTAATAAATTACTTGCCAAAGCAAATACATAACCTCACATTATGTGAGAAACAAGAAATTTAAATTAATTAAATTAAATAACATGTTTTAGGAAAAAGTTGTGGGATATATTATAAATTATTATTAATTAGCTATACTTCGATAAATACTATTTAATACAGCCAATGCGGATACGTATAGCAAAGCTATCTAAACATTGATACCGTGTTTCCGGTTTAAACAGAAGGTACCGCTATACTATTTATAACTACCAATCAAATATTCAATATCTTCTTTAATATAGCAAGTAAAAGTTAAGATTGCTATCGTAAAAAATTAATACCGGTTATTAAGTAAATAATATCCACTAAAAACATATAGAGCCCGTTACCACATTTCTTGTGGTTTACTTGCAAGTTAGACTTAATTCAGACCTTCCCGATTAATTTTTGAGAAAATATTGCGATTATTAAACTGAGTCAACTAAAAGTTCTGCTGCAAATGATTGGTATTTTAATTGCAGTAACTTGCCAAGCGATAACTGCACGCCTCCCCCAGAGCCATTGTATTCACTGGCCTGCTATTTTTAGCTCTAGTTTAAACTTTAACTAGCCTAATTTAACTCTATCGCCGAAACTATTATTAACAAACTTTCCCGGAAATCAGTCGCTGTTTGCATTTGGTGTGTATAATTGTAAATTATAGGAAACTACCACATAGGAGCTCCTGGCTCGCATCTATGCAATTTGCTTGAAGCCAAATACAATTAATTTTCAGCAACTAATTTTCCATAGTTTCCTATTGATGAAACAGTAAAATACAAATATTATTTTGGAAAATTAATCTCGGATGTTTATTAGTAAACATTTTCAGGGTTACAAAAAATAAGGAATAGTTTCTTCCAATAGCTTAAAAATAGAAATTAATTGTACAAGCCGTTAAATAGAAATGGAAATGTTATCATTTATATCATATCTATAGCAATTGCATATCCCTTAGTCAGCGTTCATTATCGAAACAAACCTCGCAAAAGAAACATCGCAACGAGAACTTATTCGTAAACAATAAACATTTATGTAAATAGTTAGCATCTACGAATATTAATAAAGTGCGTAACTTATACCCGGGTATATTAATAGCTCATTTCCTTTTAACCAAATAAGATAATTAGTGAAATAATCACAGATCCGTCTCTGCATTAAAACCAAATTATTTAACCGTCGACCGGCAAGTTATTGGTGTGTGTTATAATGCCAAATAATTCAATGATTACGCCCATAAAATACTATATAATATCAAGAATCAGCAAATATGTAAAGCCATTGGCAATAGAATGAGGTCGTTCACTGTAAATTATTAAATCAAACGGTGATTTATAAGGTCTGTAAAAATATAAATTATTATATTTCTCGCTCTATTCGAGTACATTTTGTTAAAAGCGCTGATAATATTAACTTTCCTATTCCTTCGGGTATAATTCTGTTAAAGCCACCCTTAACTACACTTCCCAGTTCCGTATAAAACAGAATGCTAAATACATACGCAAATGCAATGGAGTCTCGGAGAGAATATTGAAAATAGAACTGGAAATTGACAAACAAAAACAACAATAATAGTGGTACGCGGGCCCAACGAGGATGAGATTTCAAAAAAGAAAGAGAGCTTCTGGAAACAATTAACCGAAATAATAGAAGTTAGGGGAAGACTCTTAATAAAAGCAGACTTAAACAGCAGATCAGGCAAGAATCAGGTGAAACAATGGGAGTACATGGAAAGACCAGCAGGAACAAGACTGATAGATTTTTATATTTTGAACAATCTAATAATACCAAAAACGTTCTACTGACACAAAGCGATACAAAAATATGCTGGAGAAGTAAGGAGCAGAAGAGAGACAGATCAATAAGATACTACATAATTATAAGCAGAAGTCATAGGATAGAAATAAAGAACACATGAATGAAAAGGGGCCCAGAAATGTACACTGACAATTACTTATTAATGTTGTCAAAAATAGAGATACAGTCAGAAAAGCATAGGGGAAGAAACTGCATAAGAACAATGAGAAACAAATTCAAGGAAAAAAGCCTATAAGTCAAAAGAAGCAGAAACAGCAAGCGAATGTAACAATAGAATAGAGGAGAAGGACAAAATTAAAGCAACCTCAGATAAAGCGCCACCTGAAGAATTCTAGAAATCAATAAAAGAAACCTTTACAAAGACCGCAGAAGAAGTATGCGGAGCAACGAGAATTAGCGAGCATAAGAAACAAACAAGGTGGTGAAACGAAGAAATCAAAAAGGAAATAGTAATAAGAAAACAGAAATGAAAACAGTACTTGGGAAATAAAACACACAAAAAATACGTCATCTACAAAGAACAGCTATGAAAGTCAAGAAGTTGGTGAAGCAAGCGCAACAAAAATCAATGCAAGAATTTGGAGTAAAGATGAAAAGAGACCAAAAACTATTCTATAATGTCCTTAAATCCACCCGGAAGGGAAAAAAACATAAAGATATTCATACAAAAACGAAAGACGGAAGAACAATAGAAGACGACGAAGAGATTGCAACTAAATGGAAGGAATGGAAGTACTAACGTATTAACGACAGAACACGCAAACGAAATAATAGAGGAAGCAGAGGAAGTAGCCAATACAAAAAATAATGAGGAACTGGAAGAACAACAAGAAATAAAAGTAGAAGATATTGTAGAGGCCACGAAAATGTTGACAAGAGGTAAAGCTGCAACGCACGACGGAATAAGAACAAAGATGGTTAAAAGTCTGGATATTAAGGACTTTGAAATATTAACCAAATTATTCAATACAGCATGGCGGGAAGAAAAGATCCTAGAAGAACGGAAGCTAGGAATACTATTACCACCGTATAAAAAAGGAGACAGAAGAGATTGCTTATAGAGGAATGGCTATGCTATGCATCATAACAAAGTTGTACGAAAGGATGGCGGCAAAAAGATTAGCGAAGGACACGGAATCACAATTAGAAGACTCTCAGTGCGAAAAAGAAGAAGCATTTGATAGCGTCCAAGGAAAATAATATGGAGTAGTTTAAGAAGGAGAAGCGTCAATGGAAAATTACAGAATCGTTTAAAAAGCATATATAAAAACACAAGAAATTATGTAAGAACGGGAAACGTACACTCGGAAAAGTTTATAACGAAAGAAATTTGCAGACAAGGAGCCCAGCTTTGTTTAACTTAGTGATGGACGACCTAGTGAAAGAAATAAAGGGAAAAATAAAAAAGCTAAAGGTGGGATATCTAATCATGGAATTAGTAGAAATATCAGAAAGTGCAATTGCAGACGACTAAGAAAACTAAGCAAAAAATAAACGAAACTTGCAACATAACCTAGAATTTGGAAGAACGTCTTATATGCCAGAAACTTAAGAATACATGCAAAGAAGACCAAGGTTATGGCAACAGGGAAAAAAGACGTAAACATATGAATAAACATAAATGAGAAAAAGGTTGAACAAGTGCAAACATTTAAAATACATGAAAATGAAGATGCAGAAAAACGGAAGAATGGAGGCCGAAATAAACGACAGACTGGAAAATACTGCTCAGGTACATTATTCGATAAGTAATGCATTCGTTGGAAAAAAAATATCCAAGAAAACAAAGATCACAGTGTTCGAGACCATCTTCAAACCCATACTAACGTATGCAAGCGAAAGCTGGGTATTATCGAAGCAATTGGAAAGTAAAATACAGGTATTAGTAATGACATACCTCCGTGCCGTAAAAGGCATCACAATAAGAGACAGAATTAGGAACGACATAGTAAGGGAAGAGTTAGAAGTGGAACCCATCCTGAAAAGTATCAAACGACAACAACTGAAATGGTTTGGACACATAGTGAGAATGAATGATAAAAGAACAAACCTGGCAAGCAAGATTACAACAGAAAAGAACAAGAGGCAAGCATGAGACCAAAAAACAACAGAGAGAAAAGGGAATGACGCGGAGGGGGAGAAAAAGGCTGGCAAAGAATGAAAGGAAATGGGCCAGGAGAATTTATAATATATAACTAAATGGAACGCACAGTTAATTTCTAATTTTCATTTCCGTTTGTAAATTATAATTTTCAATATTATTTTAATTTATTCTTACATTGTTAAGTGTAATTAATATGATTTGTATTATACAGACTGTCCCACCACGTGAGGTCACTACTTCGTGTACGTAACCTTTAGAACAAATATAGACAAAAATTCTAATAAAGTTATGTCCTAAAGTAAACCGCTTTCAAAATACAGAGTGTTAAATTATTATTTATTAAATAATTACAATTTCAGAAAAGCCAATATTTATTTTTATTTTAGTTTAAATTCACTAGAAAGATTGTTCAAAATAGCCACCGTTGCTCTAGAGACACATTCTGGCTCTTCTTAAAAGAGATCTGGTTGCCCTACGTAACATATCATTGTTGTTCCGAATTAGTTCTGCTGCCTCAAAAATGCGTCTTCTAAGATCTTCAACAGTCTCTGATGGTGTTTGGTAGGTATACCATATCTTTCATATGGCCCCACAAATATAATTTAAACAAGTGAAGTCCGGAGATCTTTGGGGACTAGGGGTGTTGTTCTCCTCTACCAACTACACGTCCTTAAACCGTTGATTCAAAAATTGTCTTACACGTAACGCAAGCTGCGCAGAGGCACCATCGTGCTGGTACCACATATCATGTCTGATCGCCAGAGGGACATCATCTAACAATCCTCCCAAATAATTTTCTGGAAAATTTATATATCTGTCGGCGGTTACATGGTTCTCACAAACGAATGGAGCAATGATCATGTTATCAATAAGTCCACACCAGAAACATATGTTGATAATTTGACACTGTGATTTCGTGCGGATTCTCCAAATCCCAAGAGTGGCTGTTCTTTCTATTCATTAATCCATTCCCTGTAAATGTTGCCTCATCCGTGAATAAAATTCTATTACGTAAGCTTCGATTTTGAATAATGCAGCGGCAACATTCCATACGACTAGTAGGTAAGAGGGTTTGAACAGGCTGGATATGAAATTGATATAAACCATAACGTTTCAATAATCGCCAAACTCGCATTCGTGGCACATTGTGCACACGACGAACAGAGGTGCTGGTATTATTATCAGTTTCTCGCAGTATGTTGTCCTCATTGTCTAGTACTTGCTATATTGGACACTCAGTCTACGGTTTCGGAAAAGTTCCGTGTTCACGTAGGTGGTTGTGCACTCGTTAGAAAACTCGTCGGTCTGGTAGTCACCCATATTCTCCAGCAGCTGCTACTGAATTTTCATCATATAAAGCCGTACATGTAATGGATGTCGGCGTACTCTCGCTTGTAAAAATAAACATTATTAGCACTGTTAATAAGCGCAAGCAGAAAAATCAACTTTAAGGTGCTTTATTGTTTGACATACAAGTAAATAATATCATTTCCACAGTAACGTAGACAGTTTGTTACAAATATCACTTAATATTATTTATTGTTTCGACTGCTTCGGTATTTAACTAAAATCATTCATATAGATATTTCATTCCTTCGAATACTTATATTAGCTCGAGAACAATAACTGTTTACATAAATGATAGTTACAACAACCAAATTAAAACCACTATCGCAAATATCACACATATAATAGCACACGATTTAACCATCTTAAAATGCTCTTGAGCTTTTCTTCTCTTAAAATACATTTCCGACACCCTAAAATGTAAATTGTGTAAATATTGGGGTGTTATTTAAGACAAACATGGAAAAATGATCTTATGGGCATAACATCACATAAAAATGAAATTTGACTATTCTACTGAAGAGCAATGCACAAACGTTACAATAGGCAGAGGGTTCTATGAAAAGAAAACGAAAACAACACATATCAAAAAAGAAGAAAAATATCAAAAGGATAGTACAAGATAAAGAAACAATTAGAGGAATGCAAAAATATGCAGTGTTTCGCTACACAAACATAACAGTCTACAGAGTATTATATTAAAAAGAACAATGCAGAAACATCGAAAGAAAGACGAGTTCTATCAGAAGAATTGACTTTTAAAGGCATTCAAAGATATTCTTTTACTACAAATAAATTTGTCTTAACTACGAATTATTCTTTACTTACATACATATCGTACTGCTCGATACGTCGTATTTATTATATGTTGAAGAAGAAAGCGTGAGGCGCATTCCACTAGTTCAACTTGCGTCTCTTAATTTCTGCTTTGTTTCAAGTTTTAATTAAAACTTCTCCATATCTCGACAAATCAAAAATATTACAAGTTTAAAAGTAATTATAGTTAAAATTTAATCTCTATATACAAAGCGTCCAATTTAGCTTAACTCATCAAAGGATCAACAACTAACAGCAATATTAGACTGGTTAAATTAAAAGATAGTGCGAACTGTTAAATAACAATCTGGCTCGCTATATTTGTCTAGATTCGCTCGGACCAAAACTGTAAACCAGATCAAAGTATTGCTGTAGAAGGGCATTTCTCCCAGGTACAAATTGAATTAGTAGTTGTTTTAAATTGCTCATTAACGGATTTAATTTCATTCAAAGCAAATGCTACCGTTTGCAGCCGCCTGACCTAAGTTTCTAAGTTGCAAAGTTCACAAGCTCATGTTAATCCGTTAAATAAATTTATGCCTAGGAGCTGTAAGCTGCCTTGTTGTAGAAGCGACATGTGCTACGATGTCTCTTACCCGTCAGGTCACAGTTAATAGCAAAGCAACAGCAACAGCAACAGCGAAAATGTTGACATTTTTCAATCTAAACTTTTAAATTGCACTTACACCGAGCTAAAGCAAAAAGTTTCTAGCTGGAAACAGTGTAGAAAGTTTTATAATTAATTATAGAGAACTAAAATAGGTTAGGTTAGGTTAGCGAACAAACGAACTTTCTTAGTTATATTAAAACGAAATCTCCGATTTTTATTTCTGGTATTATCTGACAAAAATGGCAAAAATAATATATGGTGTTATTTTCGACTATATATTTTTAATATCCTTTAGAGACAGCAACTCATTCTTGGTTTGTATTTTTCTGTTACATAAATATAAGTTTTTATGTTTTGCCTGAACCAGAAATCCTATTTCCTTACGAAAATGAGATTGTGTTCGAACGAGAAAGTTAGCAAAGGAGTAGTTTGTTACGTGGATTGGGAATTACAGTGTGACACTTGGCTGAAGTTGGCACCGAGTCATGTACTCAGCTTAAGATTGTAATCTTGTTGCTATAAAGGATAGGTCGCGTTCCCATGGCAAATGTAATTGAAAACTGCATTTGTGCCAAGCAGACAGACACCTTTCAATGGTTCAACAGTTTCCATATTCAGACGTTCTATGCTCTTTAAAAATGTTGAACAACACTTCAATCTGTAAGTGTGCTTTAATATGTTCCTCGTTGGTTTTTTGTTCTTAATGAAAGAACGTATTTCTGAGATTTTACTACTCAAGGAACATCTTGAACGTATTCGTCTTATTTTTGAAGACGTACATGTAATATACATATATGCATATATAAATATGTGAGATGGTACTCTAATAAAAACTCTTTTGTCTGCGAGATTATCATATTTTCCGGAACAATTTCAACATTTCAATCACAAATCTTAGGAAGCGTAAGGTAGGTAATCTGGAGCTACAAATATATGTCAAATCAGAGTAAAGCAAGGATTAACAAAACATGTATTAGACTAATTTTGACGTACTCAGCTGAAATTCGCCCAGAAACTTCCAAAACTAAACAACTGATGGGAAGCGCAGAAATGAAAACATTATGAACAATAAGAAGAGTAACCCAGCCAGGTCATATTAGTAGTAGCTACATAAGGGAAGAATTACAAATAGAATATGTACTCAGATGGACGAGACAGAGAAGACGGCAATGGAGAGATCATATAGAAACCAGATACAATTGCGAAGTGGTCTGAAGACCTACACAGTAGAGGCTATATCACCTAAAATATGGACAGGGAGCTGTACGTCGGAATCTAAAGAGAAGTAGAAGGCGGAAAAACAGGATGAAGTCCTAATAAACTAAGAAGAAGAAGAAGAAATAGTAGTCAATGAAGATATTGGTATAAGTATCTCAAATAATTTGCTTTAAAATGAAGATTGTAACTGACAGGAATACTTTGCTGTAATATATCTATCACAATCAATAATAGAGCTTATTGAAGATATTTGTGCATACGTCACAAATAATTTGTTCTAAAATAAACATTGCAGCTCAATAGGAAACTCTGATACAAACTTCCTTTCTCAATCGTATTCAAATAAATCTTGGTAAAGACCTGCGTGCATGCATCTCAAAGAATTTGTTCTAAACTGAAACTTTCTGTCTCAATTGTATTTAAATAAATCTTGGAGAAGATATTTGTGCATGCTTCTCGGACAATTTATTCGAAAATGAAAATTGTAGTTCATCAAAAATCTCTGCCACACACTTTTTGTTTCAGTTGTATTCAAATACATCTTGTTAGAGATACTCATGCAAGAATCTCAAAGAATTTGTGCTAAAATAAAAATTGTAGTTCAATAGAAACCTCTGCCACGAAAGTTTTGTCTCAATTGTATTCACATAAATATTGGTGGAGACATTCATGTATGCGTCTCAAACAATTTGTTGTAAAATGAAATGTGTAGTTCAACAGAAACCCCTGCCATAAACTTTCTGTGTCAGTTGTGTTCAAATAAATCTTGGTGGAGACATTCGTGCATGCATCTCAAACGATTTGTTCTAAAATGAAAATTGTAGTTCAACGGAAACATCTGTCACAAACTTTCTGTCTCAGTTGCCTTCCAATAAATCTTGGTGAAGATATTTATACTAAAATTGTTACTCAAATGGCAAGTCCGCTCTAACATGTTTACTTATTGTCTATCACAAACTGTGACTGTCTGTCTTCATTAATTAAAACTTATATAAAAACTAGGCATATTTATGCATACGTCTCAAATGATTTGTTCTAAAAATCTTAGCTTAATCAAAACCTCTGACACAACCTTTCTGTCCTAGTCGTATTTAAATAAATCTTGGCGAAGATGTTCGTTGTTATATCTCAAAGAATTTCTTCTAAAATAAAAATTAATACTCAAAAAACATTTTGATTCAAGATGTTTACTGGTGATCCAACATAAAATCTCTGTCTTAATTGTTAGTGTATTCAAATAATACTTAGTGACTGCTTTAGTACAATAATCATAACATAGTTAATTATAATAAAAATCGTTACCCAGATGGCAACTTCGCTCTAAAATGTTTGCTCTTTGTCTGTCACAAACTATCTGTCTCAATTATGAACGTTTTTAAATGAAACTTCCCAAACATTAATGTGCATGTCTCAAATAAGTTGTTCTAAAATGCATATCGTAGCACAACCGAAACCACTGCCACAAACTTTCTATCTCAATCGATATTAAATCAATTTTTGTGGAGATATTCACGCATGCATCTCAAAGAATTTGTTCTAAAATAAAAATTGATCCTCAAAAACGTTTGGCTTTAATGTGTTTGCCCGGGGTCTATTTCGAACCCTCTGTCTCAATTATGATTGTTTTTAAACAGTACTTACTAGACATATTTGAGCAGTAGTCTCAATCAATTTGTGCTAAAATAAAAATCGTAGCACAGCACAGACCTTTGCACAAACTTTCTGTTTCAGTAGTTTTTAAAAAAATCGTGGTAAAAATGTTTGTTAATACATCTCAAAGAATGTGTTCTAAAATGAAAATTCATACTCAAAAAACATTTGGCTTCAACATGTTTCCTAGTGTTCTATCATAAATTCTTTGTCTCAATTATTAGTGTGCTCAAATAATAGATAGTGGCTACTTTAGTACAATAATGATAATATATTTTATTATAATAAAGATCGTTACACAAATGGCAACTCCGCTCCAAGATATTTGGTCTTTGTCTCTCACAAACTATCTATCTCAATTATGAACATTTTTAAATAAAACTTCCTTTACTTTATTGTGCATATGTCTCAAATGATTTGTTCTAAAATGAATATCGTAGCACCACCGAAACCACTGCCACAAACTTTCTATCTCAATTGATTTTAAATCAATTTTTGTTAAGATATTCATGCATGCATCTCAAAGAATTTGTTCTAAAATGTATATTGATCCTCAAAAATATTTGAGTTTAATATGTTTGCCCGTGGTCTATTTCAAACCCTCTGTCTCAATTATGATTGTTTTTAAATAATACTTACTAGACGTATTTGACAGTGGTCTCAATCAATTTGTGCTAAAATAAAAATCTTAGCACAGCACAGACCTTTGCACAAACTTTCTGTCTCAGTCGTTTTTAAAAAAATCGTGGTAAAAATGTTTGTTAATACATCTCAAAGAATGTGTTCTAAAATAAAAATTCATACTCAAAAAACATTTGGTTTCAACATGTTTCCTAGTGTTCTATCATAAATTCTTTGTCTCAATTATTAGTGTGCTCAAATAATAGATAGTGGCTACTTTAGTACAATAATGATAATATATTTTATTATAATAAAGATCGTTACAGAAATGGCAACTCCGCTCCAAGATATTTGGTCTTTGTCTCTCACAAACTATCTGTCTCAATTATGAACATTTTTAAATAAAACTTCCTTTACATTATTATGCATATGTCTCAAATGATTTGTTCTAAAATGAATATGGTAGCACAACCGAAACCAGTGCCACAAACTTTCTATCTCAATTGATTTTAAATCAATTTTTGTTGAGATATTCATGCATGCATCTCAAAGAATTTGTTCTAAAATGTAAATTGATCGTCAAAAATATTTGACTTTAATATGTTTGCCCGTGGTCTATTTCGAACCCTCTGTCTCAATTATGATTGTTTTTAAATAATACTTACTAGACGTATTTGACAGTGGTCTCAATCAATTTGTGCTAAAATAAAAATCGTAGCACAACACAGACCTTTGCACAAACTTTCTGTCTCAGTCGCTTTTAAATAAATCTTGATCAAGATGTTTGTTAATACATCTCAAAGAATGTTTTCTAAAATGAAAATTCATACTCAAATAACATTTGGCTTCAACATGTTTGCTAGTGTTCTATCATAAATTCTTTGTCTCAATTATTAGTGTGCTCAAATAATAGATAGTGGTTCCTTTAGTACAATAATGATAATATATTTTATTATAATAAAGATCGTTACACAAATGGCAACCCCGCTCCAAGATATTTGGTCTTTATCTCTCACAAACTATCTGTCTCAATTATGAACATTTTTAAATAAAATTTCCTTTACGTTATTGTGCATATGTCTCAAATAATTTGTTCTAAAATGAATATCGTAGCACAACCGAAACCAGTGCCACAAACTTTCTATATCTCAATTGATTTTAAATCAATTTTTGTTGAGATATTCATGCGTGCATCTCA